>JANIIA010001985.1:0-14402 GCA_027478495.1 Erythroxylum alaternifolium | reverse complement strand
TAAGTCACTTCAAACTTGCAAATTAAAATTTTAACATAAAAAGCTAGAATCAAACTCAAGAAAACAATAGTCAAACTATAGAAAAGACAAGATTAAAGTAAGAAACAACTTGAAAAACAAGCAGTAACAACTTAAACAACCTGAGAACTAACCATAACATGCTTCATTTAAGGCCATAAGCTTGATCAAAGTTCAATTTAATAAAAAAGAGTAAGGGACGGGTAAGAAATCACTTCCATTTTATGAGAGAGAGCTCCTCGAACGTAAAGCTTGTTCTAATTTAAACTCAAACTTGTTCTAATTTACTCTAAATGGCTCCAAACTTGGTTCTAAGTCACTTCAAACTTGCAAATTAAAATTTTAACATAAAAAGCTAGAATCAAACTCAAGAAAACAATAGTCAAACTTAAGAAAAGACAAGATTAAAGTAAGAAACAACTTGAAAACCAAGCAGTAACAACTTAAACAACCTGAGAACTAACCATAACATGCTTCATTTAAGGTCATAAGCTTAATCAAAGTTCAAATTAATGAAAAAGAGTAAGGGAAGGGTAAGAAATCACTTCCCTTTCATGAGAGAGAGCTCCTCTAACACAAAGCTTGCATCGATTTTCGTTGACCTTAAAGGCTTCACCCTTGGTGTTCTTCAATTCTATTGCTCCATGATCAAATACTTGAACTACCTTAAAAGGTCCACTCCACCTTGACTTGAGCTTTACGGGAAATAAGCAAAGTTTTGAATTGTATAGAATTACTAAATCCCTACTCCTAAACTCCTTCTCCTTGATATTAGCATCATGCCACTTCTTAACTTTCTCCTTGTACAATTTGACATTATCATATGCATCAAATCTCAACTCTTCCAATTCATCAATTTGCAACAAACTCTTCTCGCCCGCAAGTTTCCAATCCTTGTTCAATTTCTTTATTGCACAATAAGCCCTATGCTCCAACTTCAAGGGTAAATGGCCAGCCTTACTATACACAAGTCTATAAGGACGAGTACCCATAAATGTCTTAAAAGTTGTCCTATATGCCCAAAGTGTGTCATATAACTTTAAAGCTCAGTCCTTTCTTGAGGCTATCACTACTTTCTCTAAAATATTCTTTAACTCTCGATTTACCACCTCCAGTTGGCCATTAGTTTGTGGATGATATGGGGTAGCCACTCTATGGTAAACATTATACTTCCTCAAAAGAACTTCAAATGGCTTATTACAAAAATGACTACCCCTATTACTTATAATTGCTAGCACCCCAAATCAAGTGAATATCCTCTAGATGAAACATCAAACCACTATACCATCATTTGTTGAAGCAGGTATGGCTTTAACCCATTTAAAAACATAATCCACTCTAACTAAGATATACTTGTTACCTAGGGAGGATGGGAATGGTCCTATGAAATCCAAGCCCCACACATCAAATATCTCCACCTCCATAATGTTTGAAAGTGGCATCTTATCCTTCTTTGATAGATTGCCCACTCGCTGGCACCTATCAAACTTTAGCAAAAAATTTTGAGCATTATTAAACAACATTGGCTAATAGAATCCACTCTCTAAAACTTAAGCAGTTGTCTTATTTGCTCCATAATGCCCCACATAAATAGAACTATGACGTTGCATAAACACTTCAGGTGTCTCATCATTAAGGACATACTTGCGAATCACACTATCAGCACAAATCTTACACAGTATGGGTTCATCCTAAATATAACGAGAACACTGGAATAAGAAACATTTCCATGGTTAAAGACGCTCCTTGCATATTGCTCAAATTCTGAGTGAGAGTGGTAATATGGGCTTGCAAGGTTGTAATAGAATCAATTGGAATCGTGCCTTTTTGTTATTTTATACCTTGCCTACTCTTTTCATTTGACCACATGAAACTATTACTGGACAACTCCTCCAAAAGATCATGAGCTACCTCAATGGTTTTCCTCATCAAAGACCCTTCAGCAGATGCATCAATGGTCCCTTTTTGATTCACATAATTGTAGAATGTTTGGAGTAAGAACTCCCTTTGAAGGTTGTGATGTGGGCAGCTTCGTTGTTGAAAGTATGTAATCTCCTTAATGATTTAAGTAGTCTTTATCAAAGGGAAGTACTTGACGAGGAAGGCTTGGGCTACTTGCTCCCATGTTGTAATATGAGATCCACTAAGTGAGTTGTACCATGCTTTGGATCGTATCTTGTAAAGTGAATAGAAATAGTTTAAGCTGAACAACATCATCAGACATCCTATTAAATCTAAAAGTATCACATATCTCCAAGAAGTTTGCTATGTGGACATTGGGATCTTTAGTTGATAACCCATAGAATTGAACACTATTATGGAGTATGTTGAGGAGTGCAAGCCTGATTTCAAAATGGTTTGCATAAACCGTAGGCTTTGCGACTCCTTATGGACAAAATATGAGTCTCATAAAATCCATCAATGTTCTCTCGGCCCCTACTAGTTCTTCTTCTTCTGCCATAGTCCTTTGTAATACCTCTTGGAGCTTAGCTCTTCTCAACTCTCTTTCGTGTCTTATAATATCGAATAGCTCTTCTTCACTAAACTCGGTAGATCTTCTTATGCTCCTTATGTTCATGCACCTACAAATACAAAAGAACAAGTATCAAAAACTTTTAAATCTAAGTCACCTAAACTAAACAAGATGGTAAACAAATCAATCCCTGGAAACGGCGCCAAAAACTTATTCATTCGTAAACTAAACTATTAATTTTACGTCAAAAACTGCAAGTATACAGGTCGTTACTTGTAGTTAAAATCACATATCGTCCTATAGAGATTAATGTTAGACACCACTCAATTTAGGTTAAAATTTGTTTAAGAAAATGATATCAAAAGATTAAAAACTAGAAATTAAATGAAAATTAACTAAACTAGCAATGAACACCCAATTAAGGCAAAGTGCAGTAATTTGATGGCCAAGGCTTAAAATTAGGAATTACACTATCCCTAATTTTCTTTCCTCTTATGTTCTTGATCCAATTATGCTTCACCCAAGATTTTCTAATGTTCAATTACCCTCTCTCAAGGAATAATTAGTTGACCATAATTGAATGGATTAGAATTAGTTATGCTATCTCTAGACTTACCAACTTTCCCTAATCCTTCAACAAGAATTTATGCACTCCTATAGGTGATTTTTAACAAACATCTAAGATCTCTCTTTAACTATATGGAAAAACCTAAATATTTATTAGATCCATTGGGAGCTAACTCTTGTTACACTACCTAACTTAAATAACCACACTCACCCTCTCAGTCTATTGTATGGTATAAGCACAATAAATATCATAAAACATCTTTCATTGCATCAGAAACAACAAGAGTTCCCCAAAAAGTTCAATAACAACTCCTACAAAGTGTTTAGCTACTCATATTCATGAACAATCCCACAAAGTCCATATTTTTCACACTATAAGTTATAAAAAGAAAAGATTAAAAACTAGGTAAAGTCAAGGACTCCTTCTCTCTACTCCAAAAAGCTGGAAAAACTCGTAAGCTTGATGTTGTCACCACTTTTCCCAAGATGGATTAAGTGTTTCCCTCTTTGGCTAGCCTCAAAAAGTCTCACTTTTTCTATTTTTTGGTGTGGTTTGCTGACAGATGGAGGCTCCTAAGGTTTAGAGCATTTTTATGTGTCAAAGGGAGGGTCAAACCATTTAAAAGTCCTTATTTAAACTGATATTGGCAAGTTTTGCTAGTCACCCTCATGTGCAAGCATGATCGTGATAGAGAGGTAGGCATTTGTAGTTGCATGATCGTGTATAAGCATTATCATGCACTGTTGTCTGATAGCTTTATGCATTTTTGACTCTGTTAATCAGAACTTCCTCTCTGGACCTCTGATTGACTTGAAATTTGAACGGCAAGCTCCTCATACATTTTCCTTCCTCTCCACTAGATTTCATCGTCATCTGAAATCTCTAAATCTGACCAGTGGTGCCTTTAAATCACCTGTACCACATGCACAACTGCAAATTTGATACCTGTATAGTTCATCAACGAGGCGCATCAATCCACCTAAAAAAGCTACAAAACTACCCTCAAACACTAGATAATGTAAAGAAACAGCTAAACACTTTAAAGATTAAGAAAAGATGCAAAAGATCAAATAAACTAGAGCTAAAACACACAAGGAACCACTTAAAAAACATGAAAACACACTAGAAACATAACCTAAAAACACACTTATCAATAGGCATGACAATTCTTTGCATAATAAACCCCTAGGACAATATATAGGCTAAAAACCCGTGATGCAGCTCCCATGAGGCTTAACAGTGAAAAATTCCACAAGCCTCATAGTTATAACAAGAACTTGGTTTTTTTATTCACATACCATAGTATTGAAATCAATTATAGGTGATTAATTTAGTTAATTAATACTTTCACTTCAATGTGTTTAATTCAAAGTTAGTATTAACATAATAAATTCATAGGTTTAATAGACATGATAATTCTTTGCATAATAAACCCCGATGACAATATATAGGCTGGAAACCTATAATTCAGCTCCCATGATGCCTATCGATAAAAAATTCCATGAGCATAAGAATCACTACGAGAACATGGTTTCTTGATTTGTAGGTGTAAACAATACCACGTACCATAGTATTGAAATCAATTGTAGGCGATTAATTCTATTGGTTAATACTTCAACTTTAATGTGATTAATTCAAACTTAATATTAACACAATAAATTAATACGTTTGATAGACATCACAGTTCTTTACAAAACAAACCCCTAGGATGGTATACAGATTGGAAACCCATGACGCATCTCCCATGAGGCTTATCGGTAAAAAATTCCACGAGCCTAAGAGTCCTAACAAGAACATGGTTTCCTGCTTAACAAGTTTATACAATGTCACGTATCATAGTATTGAAATGAAATGTAGGTGCTTAATTCAATTGATTAGTACCTCAACTTGAATGTGATTAATTGAAACTTAATATTAACACAAGAAATTCATAGGTTTAATAGACATGACAATTTTTTTCATAATAAACCCCAAGGATGATATATAGGTTGGCAATCCATGATGCAGCTCCTATGAGGCTTATCGGTAAAAAATTCCATAAGATTACGAGTCACAACGAGAACTTGGTTTCTTGATTCATAGGTGTAAGCAATGCTACGTACCATAGTATTCAAATTAATTGCAGGTGACTAATTAAATTGAATTACACTTCAACCTTAAAGTGATTAATTCAAACCTAGTATTAACACTAGAAATTCATAGGTTTAATATATATGACAGTTCTTTGTATAATAAACCCCTAGGATGGTATATAGGCTGGAAACCCATGATGCAGCTCCAATTAGGCATATCGTTGAGAAATTCCATTAGTTTAGGAGTCACAGTGAGAACTTAGTTTTTGATTCACACGTGTAAACAATGCCACTTATCATAGTATTGAAATCAATTGTAGGTGAATAATTCAATTGATTAATACTTCAACTTCAATGTGATTAATTCAAACTTAGTATTAAAACAAGAAATGTGTAGGTTTAATAGACATGACAGTTCTTTGCTTTATAAACTGCTAGAATGGTATATAGGCTAGAAAACCCTTATGAAGATCCTTTGAGGCTTATCGGTTCAAAAATCCATGAGCCTAAGAGTCATATTAAGGACTGGTTTCTTGATTTATAGTTTAAACAATGCCATGTACTATAGTACTGAAATCAATTATGGGTGATTAATTCAACTGATAAATACTTCAACTTTAATATTATTAATTCAAACTTAGTATTAACACAAGCAATTTATAGGTTTAATAGACATGACAACTCTTTGTATAGTAAACCCTTAGGATGGTATATAGGCTGAAAACCTATAATGTAGCTCCCTTAAGGTTTATTGGTGAAACTTTCCACGAGCCTCAGAGTCACAATGAGAACTTGGTTTTTTAATTCACAGGTGTAAACAATGTCGCCTACCAGTGTGATAAATTCAAACATAGTGTTAACACAAAAAATTCAAAGGTTTAATAGACATGACATTTCTTTGCATAATAAACCTTAGGATACTATATAGGCTGGAAACCTGTGATGCAGCTCCCATGACACTTATCTAGGAAAAATTCCACAAGCATAAGAGTCACTGCAAGAACTTGGTTTCTTGACTCGCAAATGTAAACAATGCCATGTATCATAGTATTAAAATCAATTGTAGGTAATTAATTCTATTAGTTAATACATCAACTTTAATGTGATTAATTAAAACTTAGTATTAACACAAGAAATTCATAGGTTTTATAGACACGACAGTTATTTGCATAACAAACCCCTAGGATGGTATACAAGTTGGAAACCCGTGCGCATGTCCTGTGAGGCCTATCGGTGAAACATTACATGAACCTAAGAGTCCCAGTGAGAACTTGGTTTCCTACTTAAAAGGTGTAAAAAGGCCACGTACCATAGTACTAAAATCAACTGTAGGTGCTTAATTCAATCGATTAATTCAAACTTAGTATTAACACTAGAAATTTATAGGGTTTAATAGACATGAATATTCTTCACATAATAAACCCCAAGGATGGTATATAAGCTAGAAACCTATGATGTAGCTCCCATGAGGCTTATCGGTGAAAAATTCCACGAGCCTAAGAGTCCTAACAAGAATATGGTTTCCTGCTTAACCGTTGTATACAATGTCACGTACCATAGTATTGAAATAAATTGTAGGTGCTTAATTCAATTGATTAGTACTTCAACTTAAATGTGATTAATTCAAACTTAATATTAACACAAAAAATTCATAGGTTTAATAGACATGACAATTTTTTGCATAATAAACCCTGAGGATGATATATAGGTTGGCAACCTATGATGCAGCTCCTATGAGGCTTACCGGTGAAAAATTCCACAAGCTTAAGAGTCACAACGAGAGCTTGGTTTTCCGATTCATAGGTGTAAACAACGCTATGTACTATAGTATTCAAATTAATTGTAGGTGACTAATTAAATTGAGTTATACTTCAACTTCAAAGTGATTAATTCAAACCTAGTATTAACACTAGAAATTCATAGGTTTAATATATATGACAAGTCTTTGTATAACAACCCCTAGGATGGTATATAGGCTGGAAACCCATGATGCAGCTCCCATTAGGCATATCGGTGAGAAATTCCGTTAGTTTAGGAGTCACAGTGAGAACATGGTTTTTGATTCACAGGTGTAAACAATGCCACGTACCATAGTATTGAAATCAATTGTAGGTGATTAATTCAATTGATTAATACTTCAACTTCAGTATGATTAATTCAAACTTAGTATTTAACATAAGAAATTCATAGGTTTAATAGATGTGATAGTTCTTTGCCTAATAAACCCCTAGGGTAGTATATAGGTTGAAAACCCGTGATGTAACTCAAATGAGGCTTATCGGTAAAAATTTTCATAAGCCTAGAAGTCATAGTGAGAACTTGCTTTCTTAGTTCACAGTTGTAAACAATGTCATGTATCATAATATTGAAATCAATTGTAGCTGATTAATTCAATTGATTAATACTTACGAGATGTTGTGTAAAGTTTAAATGTTCTATAAACGTAGGGGATATGAAGGATACTAATTATGAAATCACTTTTTTAAATTAACATTTTTGCAGAAATGAGTAATGTTGATAGATCTTGTGTAACACCCACATACCCCTTGGAAGGATATGCAGATGCTACACATAACAGAACCAAAATAATCCAAAACATACCAAACGATCACTTATATGCATTTCTAGAAACTTAAGCAAATAAGCTTTACAATCCATTAGGAGATATTTTATCATCAAGACATAATTTACATCATACAAGTTGAATGTTTCAAATTGCAAATCATAATTTCAATTCTGACTTGTGCTATAGTTATTACAAACCATACACGTATAAAATACAAATTCTAATATGTCTCATTACATTACCTATATCACAGAAACAAACTCAAATATACAACTTGACAAAAAAAAAAACACATCCTTCTCTGGCCATTGTGGTTGTCTTTGTCCCAGTCTTCAAACCCTCCTATCTGAACCTAAACGGGGAAAGACTACCGTGCTAAGCATAAAGCTTAGTGGGAACTAAACTAAATAGGATATAAGCTGACAACTGTTTCAACAATCATCAGAATATTCACATATTCAAAATCACATCAGATAATAAGCAGTGCTTACTTATCCATTTCCAAACCGAACCAAAATATCATGAATCTTAGAACAAAACAGAACATATCAAAATAGGTTACACATTTGTTTCAGTGCAAAACTCACCAATTTCAAAATTGAATATTATAATATCAAAACAAAACTTGTCTGTAACAAAACAAAATTTGTTTATTTCAGAACAGAGTTCAGATGTTTCAAACCAAAGCTTGTTTATATCAGAATTGAGCATATAACAAAATAAGAAACAAGTTAGTATGTTAATCCTTTACACAGAAGTGGGTAAGGGGACTAATACAGGAGATACCGTGATCGATATCACAGAACAGGAGAGACTTATATCTCAATAACAGGAGACACCAAAGTGTCAGTAACATGAGACATCGAAGTGTCAGTAACAAGAGACACCGAAGTGTCCAAGGAGCAATTGCAGACCCTTCTAGGCATACCTATTTACCCACGACTAGGACTTAGAAGTTTTAAAATAAAACAGGTTCAATTCATAATTCTCATAAGAGGAACATATTGCAACACATACCACTTTATTCCATTTTTTTCAACTTGACATAATTACTGATTTTCAAACAAACTAACATGTCATACAATTACAAGTATGTGCAATAACACATCAATAGAAGTATTGAGTCATCACCAATTAGGTATCGTCACACACATATAAAGCACTTCCAACATAATCCCAACTATCAAACTCCTCAGACAACTGATGGCCCATAATTATCACAATATTATCTCAAAATTTTCCAATTTACATACATCCATATTCAATTCATAATACATAAGCCTTTTGAACTCATTCATTTATGATCACACCAAGCAATTCAACATTGTTTACCATACATCCTTTACATTATCATCTCAATTAATCATGATAATTAATCTAAATGTTACTCAATTAACCTTATACAGTCATCAATTGCATAAAATCTCATTTTTTTCACCTTCCTAACCATTGCCCACAATTGTGGGATAAGGGACCCGAAACCTCCAAACAACCGTTTTCGTAGGATAGTTTTCGGGTCCATTTTGTATGGCTATTTTGATATATAAATTGAGGTTTCTGGGTAATTTCTTCTAAAATATGGTTCCTATATGTCTTAAGTTTCGATAGCACTAAATATTAGTCCATTTGGAGCTCTAAATCATTCGATATAAGCAAAACATCATAAGCTGCTCCAAAACAGGGGCAGCATTAGATCACCTTTTTCGATCTCCCATTTCTAAGGTCATAGAGCCAGAATTAAGTCAAGGTCTCTTCTAGAGATATTTATCTCTATATCTTAGGCTTCATATGCAACTAAAATCACACAATTTGGGGTTCTTTAGGCTGAGTTATGACTCAATCAATGTGACTAACTCAAACAAATTCCACTACACAATGCTCTCTTATCATATTCAACCAATTCTATCCAAGATAACACCAAAATAACAACAAAGCAACATCCCAACAACAATTCCACATCCACATGAATCTTTATATCCATTCAATCATACACAACTACATAAATGAACTAAGTGAAGTCCTAAACCTTAAAATTGGAATGTAGTTCTTCTAAAGCTTTTCCTTGCCTTTCTCTTTGGTTTTACTTGAATCACTAAGTGAAAAATGATGGGATGAAGAAGGTGAAATGGAAAGGAGAAAAACATGAAGTTAAGCCATCAAATTTTCTTCATCTCTCTTCTCCATATGCCTTTCATGAATTTTCTAGTCTTAGACACATGTTTTGATCCCATTGGTCCATATGTCACAATCTTATTAGACCATATGTTACAATCCATTAGACCATATATTGCAATTATATTGGACCATGTGTTGCAATGCTATTGGATAATGTGTTACAATTCTATTGGATTATATGTTATAATTCTATTGGATCATGTGTGACGACTCTATTGGACACATATGCTTTAATCTTATTAGTTCATAAGTTAACTTCAAGAAAATTGCATATTGGTCCTTCTTCTTCCTTTAATTCCCACATTTGCCTATGATCTTATCAATTAATTTCATTCCCCTATGTCTTAATTTTATAATGACATAAATTTCATGCAATTTGGTTAATTATATTGGGAGTTATACCCCAAAAACTACAGGTTGTTCATAAACAATGACAGCAGCCAGAACTCAACTTCAAACCAGAATTAAAAAATCTTAGAGGCAGAATCAGATTTGGGTTCCTTCATGAAAGTTTTATATTTATGTCTCTAGATTAATTTTCAATTGGAATTATCCAATTTATATGTATACAGACCAAGATATGGCTAAATTACAGAAGTCTATTTAGTGGAACCTATCCATTCAACGAGGTACACATCCTAAATCAACTATCTTCAGTCTTATCATGCAAGAGCAACACAAAACTATATCCAATTTAACCAAAAACATCCCATTTACTTATGGAATGATTGTCTTATCAATTCCCCTCATGTCACACTAATAAATCCAAGCAAACATATTAAAAATTTTCATACATAATTTACGTCTAAATATGTATATCCATACTGAAGTGAACAAATTATCCATTTACTCATGTATTTTACATTAGGTACATTTACATCTCTTACGAAGATGTACTTAATGCATTATCTTCACTTTTTAATATACTCTAGACTTGCTATAATACTTCCAGGGTATATGTTGGGGCGTTAAACCTTGGATGTATAGATGACTAACACCTGATGGTTTCATTAATCCTGAATTTGTTAAGGGAGTTGAAGCTTTTATTCATTATCCATGTTCTTAACTTGCATATATGGATGGACCAAAGATCATATGTCCATGCTAAAAGTGTAAACATATTTGTTTCCTTCTTATTGATGAAGTAAATGGCCATTTGCTGAGAAAAGGGTTTGTTCCAAATTATTTTAAGTAGACACAACATGAGGAGCCATTGATTTGTAGCACGTCAAATGGTAATAAAGTAAACTCGTCAGTAGATATGGATGAGTTTAAAGGGGGATTAGAATTAGAACAAATAATGTAGGTGTAACTGAAAATCCTCACATGCAAATGGTTTACAATGCAGTCGATTATACGTTTAAGGAAACTATATAAAATCTTGAAGACGAACCAAACCTACATGAAAAATAATTTTTGACTTACTACACTCAACTGACCAAGAATTATGTCTGAATTGTGAGACAATGACCCAATTGTCTTCAATTGCTCGAATATTAAACATAAAGTTTGAAGGGAATATTTTTTATCATAGTTTTGATAAAATTCTTGGATGATATAATGAATCATTGCCTCCTGATCATGTTGATAGTTTTTACAATATGAATAAAATTATTAGGGGTCTTGGTTTGCCTGTTAAAAAAAATGATTGTTGCAAATTGGGATGTATGTTGTATTGGAGACGTGATGTGGAATTACAAGAGTGCAAATTTTGTAGTTAATTTAGGTTCAAGCCTAGAAAGTGTTCTATGAAACAAAAATTAGTACCCTAGAAATAGATGTATTATTTCCCGCAAACTCCGAGACTTCAAAGACTATATGCTTCTAATATTACTGCATCTCACATGAGATAACATAATGAACATGAGCAGGAAGATGGAATAATAAGTCATCCATCAGATGCACTGGCATGGAAATATTTCAATAACACCTATTATAAGTTTGTAGCTGAAAGTCGAAATGTTAGGTTGGGATTGTCGACGGATGGATTCCAAACTTTTGGTCAATCTGGGTAACAATATTCATCATGGCCAATCATAATTACTCCTTATAATTTACCTCCATGGATGTGTATGAATGAAGCATATTCGTTCTTGACAGTGAATATGTCAGGGCTTACAAATCTGAAACATAAAATTGATCTATTCTTACAACTATTGATATCTGAATTGCAGCATCTTTAAGAATATAGTGTGGAGACATATGATGTGTTTCTGAAGACAATTTTTTGTTGAGAGCAGCTTTGATGTAGACTATTAGTGATTTTTTAGCATATGCTATGTTTTCTGGATGGAGCACAATAGGGAAATTGACTTGTCCTTATTGTGACAATGATTTTGATGCGTTTTATCTTCTAAACGGGGAAAAACCATGTTGGTTTGACAATTATAGGAAATTTCTTCCTCCAGATCATCCATTTAGGCGCAATAAACAAAAGTTCTTTAATAATAGGATGGTACAAACACCTCCTCCACCTCACAAAGCTGGTGAAGAGATATTACAGGAGACTGATAAATTAGGGTTACTAAAAGTTACATAATTTGAAGTTGATGAAGTAAATATAAGCATTAGTAAAAAGTTTGGTTAGAGAAAATGAAGCATCTTTTAAGATTTGTCATATTGAAAAACTAATTTTTTATGTCATAATCTAGACGTGATGCATATTGAAAGAAATATTTTTGACAATTTGTTCAATACCATATTAAACATTGAAAGGAGAACAAAAGACAATGCAAAATCACGAGTTGATTTGAAACTTTTTTATAAAAGAAATGAGTTAGATAAAGATCTTTTCATTAGTAAATATCTGAAAACATGTTACACTTTCGACAAAAAACAAAAGGAAACTTTGTGTGAATAGTTGAAAAGTCTAAAATTTCTCGATGGTTATGTTTTAAACTTGGCAATGTGTGTGAACGTGAGGAAGTACAAATTATTTGGAATGAAAAGTCACGATTGTTATGCATTTATGCAAAGGCTAACTCCAATTTCAATTCGAGAGTTGCTACCGAATAAGGTTTAAGAAGTTATAGCAGAATTAAGTTTGTTTTTAAAAAACTTAACATCATCTGAAATAAAGTTGGTTGAAATGAAAAAAATTAGAAAGGAAAATTCCAACAATTTTGTGCAAATTAGAATAGATTTTTCCTCCAAGCTTCTTTAACTCTATGGAGCATCTAATTATGCATTTAGCACATGAGGTTAAACTTGCTAGTCCAGTTCAATATCGATAGATGTATCCATTTGAGAGATAATTATAGTAAATATTTAAATGCAAGTAATAACATGTTTTAATAACAGAATTGTAATAACCCTATTTGCTAATGTAGGTATTTGCATAACTTGAAAAAAAATTTCAAAAATGAGGCTAGAGTTGAAGGTTCGATATGTAATGCTTATTTAGTGGAGGAAGTAAGTACATTTTGTTCACATTATTTTAAGCTGCATGTGTACACAAGAAAAAGAAAAATTCCTTGTAATGATGATAGGGGAGGAACAATTGATGCTGATGGTAACTTATCATTTTTACATATATTGGATGAACATATGGACTTTCAACAAGAAGAATGTTAATAGAGGAAAAAATAAAGGCTGCCCATGGTTACATTTTATTGAACCGTCAAGAGGTTCAACCTTTCGTGTAGTAAGTTGAAGTTGATTTTGAAATTGATTATTTGGGTTTTGAAATTTTGTGTTATTCACAACTGAAATACATAATAATGTTTTTAGCTACAAGAGGAATGGTTACGCGAGCTAATGCTTGAGAAAACACCATGATATCAATAAAGAAGTTAGAAGACACTTTTTTCGATAGTTTAAGAAATATGTAAGTTTTCACTTACAATTATTGAAATGATTGAATTATAAGATTAAAGTGTTCAAATGATATTATACTATTTAATATGATAATTTCTTTTGTGTAAGCCTTAGAAAATCTAATAGAGAACAAGTTCATATGTCTTGTGAAAGGATATAGAACAAGTTCATATGTGATCTTGCGAAAGGACCTTTATGAACTGTTAAATCGTATCCGATGTATTTTGTTAATAGATACAAATATCATACAGAATATCATGGTCATAGCATGAAAACAGTAAATAGTGGGGTTTGCATACAAGGAGAATTAATGGATTACTATGGTAAAATTATTGAGATACTTGAAATTGAGTACCCTACATTACTAATAAAGTGAAGTGTGATATTTAAGTGTGACTGGTTTAATCCAACTGCTAATGTTGGTACAAAAGTGTATAGTTGATATAATCTAGTTAAAATCAACCATCGAAGAAGATTTAGACAATTTAAACCTTTCATGTTGGTGATGCAAGCGATTTAGGTTTATTTTGTCCCTTTTGCTAGCTTACGATGAGATAAAGTCATATTGGTTGGTCGTTTGCAAAGTTAAACTTAGAGGTATTTTTGAACCATTTGGAAAAGGAGAACAGAGAATTGCAAGTGAAGCGTTTCAGGAAGATGTTTATGAAATAAATGCATCTGTTACATATGACGAGAATGAACCTTTGAACGATC
>JANIIA010001948.1:0-14404 GCA_027478495.1 Erythroxylum alaternifolium | reverse complement strand
GAACGAAAATTTTATGTCTCCGTCTCCGGAGTCGGAACAGAAATTGGTGGGGACAGCAAGCAAACACGTCGGGGACAAAATTTTTCTGTCCCCGTCTTCCGTCCCCACCCATGGGGATAGCAAGCAAACGTAGGGATAGTGAACGAAAACTGTTGAAGGCGAGAGACGTGTATTTCCCTACAGAAATATGTTTCCGTAGGGAATTTACTGACATAAATATATTTCTATAGGGAATTCCCTATCGAATGGTGTTTCCATAGAGAATTTACCTATATAAATGTGATTTTATATGTAAATTACTAATGCAATCACCTTTTTGTAGGGAATTTCCTGCAGAAACTTTTTGCCATTGGTAAATTTTGTGCGTAATTTTTTTGGGAAACCATTGACACCTATTTTAAAGATGATTTTCACTATTTCGTCGACAAAGTTTAGTGTCCCTGCTCTTTTAATGATAGTTTTTTTTATTGTAAAATACCCTTTTTCTTGAAAAGTTTACCTACAGAAATCAATTTCCATCACTAATTCCCTACGATATTTTCGCCTGTAGGGAATTTAGCATTGGTAATTTGCAATTTTCTTGTAGTGAACAATCAAGTTACAAAACAACTCAAGAAAAATTCCAAATATGAAAAAATAGAGCATTCTAAATGTGAATAACATATTCAAATCCAAGTTATGCATCAAGTTTGATGAAATAAATAAAGGAAAGAAAGAAATAACTTGATTTGAACTCAAACTTGAAATCTGGAATTTCTAGATTTCTCTTCTCGCTCTCTCACTTTAGAAGATGGTGGCTACTCTTTTTAAGTTTTTTATGTTCTTAGATAGTTATTGAGGCTTCTAAGGTTTTTTCTAGGGTTTACCCAATTAATTTGATTCCAAAAACGGTCTCAAAACGTGAAATTACAAAAAGAGTCACATGTTGGAAAACTAAAAGTCGCTGGAATTGCTATCTGCACTTTTTATCATGATCGTGACAAGTAAGTCATGATCGTGACCTGCTTCTATAGTTCCAATTCTTCTCTTTTCTTCATTTTCTTGATTCCATACACTTAACACACACATCACGCACCTCTTGAAACATAAAATTAAGATCCAAATCATGCTCAAAATTAAACAAACACTTAGAATGGAAAGAAGAACTAATAATAACATAATTCTAAGCCTATATACATGATAATCATTTAAGAAATACTCAAAAGAAACCTTAAACATCTATCAAACCATAGTATAATTTACACCTATCAACATCCCCACATTTAAACTTTTGCTTGTCCTTAAGCAAAAACAAAATGAAAACTAAAACTCAAAAAAACCAAACAATAATGCATATGATACGTGGTTAAATGTTTATTCATTTGGTCTACTACACTTAGTGTTTAATGCCTTAGAAACACTTAGGATATTCACTTTAGTCCATATTTGATTTTAGGTACGTTTCGAAAGTGAAGGAACTAAAGTGACTCGAAAGAATATTCATTGAAGCCATCTTTTCAACGTCTGTACTCTATTGATTCATGGAGCAAGAAGAAGAAGAGGATTAAAAGAAGAAGAGACAAAGATAGAATCTGAAGTGAAGAACAAAGCAAGAAGCATCTCTTTACAACACATTGGGATGCATGGTCATGAGACCTTCTCTTATGCCCATGCCATACTTCGCACAGCAATGAGAAGCTACTTATGGGTATGACAAATCATATCACACTTGTGAGTCCCTTCTTAAACCTGTAAGAAGTCACTCACGGATGTGAGAAGGGATAGTTGTCCCATTTAACACTATTTTTGAACTATATTCATTGAAGACATCTTCTCAGTGTCTGTACTCTATTGATTCATGGAGTAAGAAGAAGAAGATGATTAAAAGAAGAAGAGACAAGATAGAATGTTAAGTGAAGAACAAAATAAGAAGAATTTCACAGCAATACATTGGCATGCATGGGCATGAGACCTTCTCTCACGCCTATGCCATGCTTCTCACAGTAGTGAGAAGCTACTCACTGGTGTGAAAAAGCATGTGACACTTGTGAGTCCCTTCTCGCATTTGTGAGAAGTCACTCATGGGCATAAGAAGGGATAACTATCCCATTTAACCCTAGTTTTAAACTATAAAGGGTAATGTTTTGACGGTGGAAATAACTCTCTCGGGATAGAAATCATTTTTCTTTGTTTTCTCTCTTTTTCAAACACCAACAGAGGCTAATATGGCTTATGCTTAGAGCTTGAAGGAAAAGATAGAAGGCTAACTTCCTGACACCAGTTCAGAGGTGTAATCGATGTCGAGGAGCACATTAAGTATAATATCATTGTGTATCATTTTCTTTCCCTCTTTTAGAATTATTTATGTTATCTTGAGATTAATAATTGGGTATTGTGTAAGAATGCTTTTGATGCTCTATTAAATCATTTTTCATGAAAAATCATTGCTAGAACTTGAATATGATATGTAATAGTCATGTTAAAGTTCAAATGTGGCAAGTAACGGTGTTGAATTGTTAGGGATGACGTAACATAAGTTAAATAATATGAGCTTGTGTGATTATTGCTTAGATTGGTCCATTTTCTCATTTGTACTGTAGCTATCCAGATAATCTTAGAGAGCTTGTTCTAGGGTTAATTAAAGAGTTTATTTAAATTACCCAATTTTTATGGTCTTGCAAGTGCAGATGTGCATAAGCATTTGAAAGAGCTAGATGTGGTTTGCTAAGTATGAAGCCTCCAGGGGTGACAAACGTGCAAATCATATTGATGACCTTCTTGTTCTCACAAAAGATGTAACAAAGGATTGGTTGTTCGATTCACCTACTAAGAGTGTGAATACTTGGTTAGAGATGAAGAGTGTTCTTGGAGAAACATTTTCCAGTAATAAAGACAACAAGTATTTAGAAGGAGATCTGTGGCATCAAGCAACAAAATGAAGAGTCTCTTTACAAGTACTGGGAGAATGTTAAGAAGTTATATGCCAGGTGTCTGCACCATTACATTCCAGAGTAACTTCTAATCTAATATTCTATAAAGGATTACTATCGATGGAGAGGAGTTTGGTTGATGTGGCAAGTAATGGGGCACCTTGTGAGAAGACTTTTATTGAAGTCGGGATTCTACTTGAGCAAATGGCCTCTAAAACTTAACAATTTGGCACTTGCAATGATGTTTGACGAGTAAATGAGGTAAGTGTTTAATCTATTGAACATCGTTTAGATGAACTAACATCTTTTGTTAGACAAATTGTAGTTGGGCAAGCTCAGGTAAAGACATGTGGAATATGTTCGAACACAAGTCATCTAACCAGTGAGTGCCTGACATTACAAGAGGGAAGTATGGAGTATGTGAATACTACAGGAGGGAACTTTCCAAATCAATACAACCCCTACTTGTAAGCATATAATCGGAGTTGGAAGGATCATCCCAACTTGAGTTACGGAGGGAACAAGTAACATAATTACTTCCAAAATCAATCGCAAGGAGCATAACAATTTTAACCAAAACCATAAAGAGCACAAGGAGCCTTTCTTTCTAGTTCAGGTACATCTCTTGAAGAATTTTTTAAGACCTTTACTGCTAACAATCTTCAGTTTTAGCAAGGTATGCAACAACTTCAACAGAGTATGCTGCATCTTAGTCAAAATATGCAACAACTTATTCAGGAGACAAAATCAAGCATACAGAATGTGGAAAACCAAATGGGTCAAACGGCAGTGAGGCTCAATCATCTCAAATCACAAAGTGGAGAAAAGCTGCCACCTAACCTGAGGGAAACTAGAAGAACATCAGTGCTATAACCCTGAGGAGCGGAAAGTAGATTGGGTCCTAAGAGAACTTCACCGAGGATTGCCACTGAGGAAGAAATCAAGAAGGTGTTGGGAAAGGAAGAAACTCCATCATCGAGTATAAAGGTACACTTTGAAAGCCCTAATATCATTAAAACTAATCCTCCACCTTTTCTAAGCAAATTGACAAAGACTGAACAAGGAGAAGAAGGACAAAGAGATATTAGAGACTTTCTAAAAAGTGGAAGTAAACATACCTTTGCTCAATACAATTAAGCAAGTACTAAGGTACACCAAATTCCTTAAGGAATTATGTGCATATAAGGGGAAGCTGAGGGGTGATGAAAAAGTGATGATGGGTTAAAATGTGTCTATGATTTTTAGAAAGAAGATACCTCCACAATGTTAGGATCTAGGTATGCTTACCATTCCTTGTAAAATTGGTAACAATGTGATTAATAAAGCTATGTTGGATTTGGGAGCTTCAATTAATTTGATGCTTTGTTTAATTTATGCTTCCTTGAATTTGGGTACTTTGAAAGAAACAAGTGTTATCATATAATTGGTTGACCATACTAATGCTTACCCTGATGGTGTAATTAAGGATGTTTTGGTGCAGGTGAATAAATTAAGTGTTTCCTGTATATTTTTATGTGGTTGATATGAATGATGACACTTGATACAAACCGATACCTATCTTATTGGGGAGACCGTTTCTTAATACATTTCAAACTAAGATAAAAGTTTGGGAGGGCACCCTCACGATGGAAGTTGATAGGTAAGTGATTCATTTTAATATTTTTGATGCCATGAAACATCCTCATGATGATCACCTTGTTTTCTTTGTTAATGTGATTGATCCTTTGGTATAGGAAATGTTTAAATTAAGTTACAAGGATAATTTAAAAACAGTCTTGGCCAAGCAAGTGGAAACAGAAGCCGACAATGATGTTGAAGTGGGAGAAGAGCTAATGGAAACATTAGTTACTTTGGAATCATTAGAGAATTCTCCAAAGAAGTATGATTTGGCTTCCATGAAATTATCTGAATCTTACCGTAAGTTATTACCTTCTGATGTGTAAACGCATAATTGGAACTAAAGCCACTCCTCACCCACCTTAAGTATGCCTATTTGGGGGATAAACAAACTCTCCTAATTATTGTTTCTACAGAGTTAACATCGAATCAAGAAGATAGATTGGTTCGAATGTTGAGAGAATATAAGAAGGCCATAGTGGATGATTGTAGATATCCAAGGAATAAGCCGATCTATATGCATACATCACATTTTGTTGGAGGAGGATACAAAGTCCACAAGGCAAGCTCAGTATAGGCTGAATCCTTGATCACAGGTTTACGTATGCTAAGTATTACTATTTTAACCTCGATAATACCGCAAGTATATGGGTCGTTCACGTAGTACCTAAGGTATCGGTCCCACGAGGAGGGTTAATCTAGTCCTAAAATCTAAGGTCAAACTAAATCGCAACAATCTAAAATAAACAATAAATGCAAAAAATTAATCAATAAATAATCAATTATGAGAATTAAATTTTGGAAATAATAATAAAATAGCAAATCACACAACCAAATCAGGAATTAACCTAGGAACTACCAATTGAGAGAAAGGGGGTTTTAATCCGAAATTAATGAAAATCTTATCAATTATGCAATTACCGAATTATTGAGTCTAGACAGTCCTAGGGTGGATTACTCTCTCTCGAGTGATAATCTTTAAATCCTAATTAATAATCCCTAATTTAAATTATGGAATTGTGATCTCTCGACTCACAATTGACCCAAAACCTAAATTAGTTCTAAAATTGTCTAATAACCTACCGGAAACTTATGCTCGATCTCTCGTTACATGATTTCACTAGCTTGATTCAATTCTTATCTATCAAATTACCTAACTCTCGTTAGCCCAATTTGATGATATTCACTTAACTCACCCTCTCAGTTTATTGCTGAATTATTAAGAATAGATATTGAATTATAAATAACTCAAATAAAAATGCAATAATCATATTTCATTAAAATCAAAGACAAAATCCCAAAGGTGAGTTTAGAAAATAATTAGCATTTGGCATAACCTATTCTCAACAATTATCTAATTTCATACATCACAAAAACTGACATAAATTGGAAAATACGCTCTAAACGGATCAATGTAGGTAGCGACGGCAGGAAACCACCTATTCCAGAAAGTATTTCATGTCAAGCTTCGTCTTCTTGTCTCTCTTCCTTCGTCTCCTTCCTCAAATCCCTTAATAGCTCTCTAGGGTTTCTGAATTTAGGCTAATGTGAAAGCTCTGCAAAGGCTCTCTCTTTTGTCTTGTAATGTTCTATTTATATCTTAGAAGCCCTAGGGTTAATTTGGGGGTGAAACAGTCTGAAAAATCTCTCAAAATTTGAGATGCTGTATCAGCCCGACCCAGGCCACGATCGTGGCTAGTGCCTAACCCTTTCTATCATGATCATGGCCTAAAGTGCACGATCGTGGCCAAGGTCTTGTCAACTCGCTTCTTTCTGTCACGATCGTGGCCTATTGTACCACAATTGTGGGCTGTATTTTTGGCCCGAAACTCTTCGAAACTTCTACGTTCTTCAATGTTTACGTTGAAACACTAACAAACAGATCAAGGTACCTCAAAAATATAACATTTAAGCTCAAAGACTCATACTAACCCATAAAAACACTTAAACATATAAACTAACACAATTAAAACCTAAATACGCATTAAACACTCAAATTAACACTAAATACTTAACAAATTAAACAATGCAAATCATAACTATCAATCCTCTGATGATGGAAGTTGTGAATAAGGATGTGCTGAAGCTTCTCGATGCTGGGGTTATTTACCCGATCTTTAACAGTAGGTGGGTAAGTCTTGTTCAAGTGGTTCCAAAGAATTTTGGAATCATCGTTGTGATGAATCAAGAAGGTGAGTTAGTTCCCACTCGAGTGCAAACTGGGTGGCAAGTGTGTATTGACTATAGGAAATTGAATTCAGCAACTCATAAAGACCATTTCCCCCTTCCCATTATTTATCAGATGCTTAAGAGATTGGTTAGTTATGATTATTATTATTTTCTAGATGGCTTTTTAGGTTATCTTCAGATCCCAATGGCACTGGAAGATCAGGAAAAGATCACCTTCATATGCCCATTTGGTACATTCGCTTACTGAAGGATTCCATTTGGATTATGCAACACACTCGCCAAGTTTCAAAGATGTATGATAAGCATGTTTTTAGTATGTTGAGAAGATCATAGAGGTATTCATGGATGATTTTAGAGTGCATGGTCCTTCTTTTGGTAAGTTTCTTAAGAATCCTGCTATTATCTTAGAACGATGTATTGAAACTAACCTTGTGTTGAATTGGAAAAATTGTCATTTTAAAGTGGATTAAGGTATAATTTTAGGCTAAGTTATATCTGCTAAGGTATTAAGGTAGACATTTTGAGGTTGATCTTATTTCTTTTTTACCTTACCCCTCTATTGTGCTGGAAGTGTGTTCTTTTCTTGGGCATCTAGGTTTTTATCATCGATTTATTAAAGACGTTTCAAAGATAGACGTACCATTATGCAATTTGCTATAATAAGATGTCTCCTTTTAGTTTGATGATAAGTGTAAGGAAGCATTCAACAAACTTAAGGAGGTTTTGACATTCCCATCGGTGATTCAATCACCAGAATGAAACCTCCCCTTCAAGATCATATGTGATGCAAATGACTATGCAATGGAGGTGGTTCTTGGACAAAGAGTGGGAAAAGCTTTTCATGTCATCTATTATGCTTTAAAGACTCTCAACGCAGCTCAATTAAATTATTCAACCACTGAAAAATAACTATTATCTGTGGTTCTTACTTTGGAAAATTTTCGATCTTATTTACTTAATGCTAAAGTAATTGTTTATTATGACCATGCAGCTTTACAATACTTGCTTACAAAGAAAAAATCACAGCCGAGGTTGATCAAATGGATTTTCCTCCTCTAAGAATTTGACTTGGAGATTAAAGATAAGAAGGGATAAAAAACATGTTAACTAACCACCTCAGTCGTTTAATCAAGGAAGAAGATGGCATCCCTTTGCGAGAGACATTTCCAGACATTGGGCTATCAAAAGATGCAACATGAATTTGGATGATGCGGGTATGCATAGGAAGTTATATCTTTAAGAGTTGGAGGACATGAGGAATGACTCTTATCAAAATGCAATGATATATAAGGATAAGATGAAGGCTTTTTCATGATAGGATGATTTCAAGGAAAAGCTTCACTGTGGGTTAGAAAGTGCTTATATATCACTCCAGATTCAAATTATTCCTAAGTAAGTTACATTCTATTGATGGATTATAAAACATATATACTTGTTTGACGCTCAAAAATTGCAAGTGAACAGGTCTTGACTTGTAGTTAGAAAGAGCGGATATCGATCCCGCATGGATTGATGCCTAGACACCACTCAATTTAGAAAAGACTTTTCTTAAGAAATAAAATTGTTTAATGAAATTAATCTAGAAAATTAAATTAAAATTAAAAAGACTAATGCAGAACAATGGACAATACCGTAATTGCAAAAAGTTTGAATTCAAGGATCGGAATGCTAAAGATTACTTTTTCCTTATTATGTCTCCCTCATGTTTTATTGATTGAATCATGTCTCATCCTAGATTTCCAATTGTACTAATTATCCTCTCTCAAGGTGTAATTATTTGTCCCTAATTGAATTTACGCGAATTGATTGAACGATCTCTCAACCTATCCAATGACTCTACCGATTCAACTAGTTATTACACTATCCTACGGATAATCAATTGACTAATTAAGATCTCTCTTCTAATTATTCAATTGACATAATAATTGATAGTCTATAGGTTGCCAACTCTCATTGTACAATCCTACATGATTTTCATCTCACTCACTCTCTCGATTTGTTGCAAGATAACAATTAAGAACAACAATTATCAAAGACACTTCATTCAATTCTATAAAACATGAGTTTTGGAAAAATAATAAAAAAGCAATCCCTAATAAGAAATTAGCCTAACATGGTCTCCATAATACTATCAACATCCAAATAATCCATCTTTACAAAGAAAGGAAGAGATTAAAATGATAGAAAGTGAATAAGAAAACCCCTTCTCTTCTTTTCCAAAATCTGGAATTTTGGTATTGTTGTGCTATTTTGCCCAATCTTAATGGTGATCCTTGTTTTCAATCCTTCCTTGATGCTCCAACATATGTTCTTCACCCAAGGATGGTCTTTCTACAGGTATGTCGTCTCTCTTAAAGATGGAGGCTTAATTGCCTTTATATAGTCTAAAAAATTAGGTTTAATGAAGCCTCGCAGATTGCCTTAATAAATTAGGCTTAATAAATCTCTCAACAATTTAAGAGACATGATGCTACAATTTCTCCCCCTTTTTAAGACATTTCGTCCCTGAATTTCTTAACTGATAGATTCCTCAAATAGGGTTAATATTATTTCATGTTTTTCTCAATCTCTAATTGACTTCTTTTCTCAATGATTTTCTCCATTCATTTGATTTTCTCAGATTTTCTAACGGTTTATCCTGATGCCTGTCTATTTTTACTAATTTTTCCTCATAATTCACATCATTTGAAATCTTAATTTTCTAAATTGATAACACAGATATCAAATCTAACTTATACCTTTTGGACATAATAGCAGAGAATATAATGTGGACCTTAGTTCTTCTAGCAATAACAATAGTGTTATCTCCAATTTAAGAATCCAATAACATAGTTGGATACTTTATAACAAATAGAACACATACACTCTCTATAATATGTTCAATTTCTCGTGCTTGAGTCTCATATCTCTTCGACTCCAATATTCATTTCTGGTTCATTCAATATTCATTCATTCTTAGAAGCGAACCATTTGGTCTACTTGACATAATTCAGTGAAAGTCTTCCTCAAAAGAAGATTTCTTGCCACCATCTTCTATATTGTTCATGTAATCCTTATCAATCAACTATTTTCATCATTTCTTTACAGCCATATTACCTCAATGAGATCAATTTATATCATTTCTTACAAGATCATAATGTTCTATTTATTAAAACTCAATGAAGTAGTAGACACGTTTATTGTCTCATATGCTTAGGTAAGTATCATTAAAGATTTATTTTTGAAAAATCTCCAATTTATATCTTAAGTTAATAATACTTTGATCTCAATTGATTCCATAAGACATTAGAATATACAAAAGTTACTTCCTTATAGTAGTCATCATTATAATATAACCACCTAATTTCACGCTTCCACTGTGCCACTCAAATTCTTCTCATAGATTTAGCTATGGGGACTAAGACTTAAAAGCATCTAATAGGTCCTAGATCATTTCCTATACCATCTCCAAACATATAATACATGTGTGCTTAGTAACATCATATGTCAAGGCAACCACATTATCAGATGTACATTCACAATAACTAATCAACTTAACCTTGAGAACTTGTACATATCTCGTTATCATTTATTTCATCTCTCAATTTTTATTTATTTCATCTTACATACGTATGTTCTCAATCAATTCAGAATTTTAGAAGTATAACCATCATGAAGTTCTAATATCAATTCCACTGACATATCCTTACGTTAAATCATAACTCTTATCATAATAATCAAATAACCATTTCAATTTCAAGTTTGACCTCTCAGGGTCATAGAAAATTTTGTGTTCTTTCAACTTTACTTATACACTTTATATCTTGTCATTTATACTTATATCTCTACTTTCCTCAATCAATCCACGACAATGTATTCACATTTATATCACATTCAAGGATATATCACCACAATACAATATTGATGTCATATTCAATGATACATCCATTAATACAAATGCATTGAATCTTCGTCTATCATATCAAACTATGTAGTATTTCTTATTTCTAGATATCCAAAAACTTTCCCTTTCTTACACTCTGATATATTATCATTCTTCTCACTATTCCTATTAGCTCAAATTTCTTAACAAATGTTCATGTGTGTGATTTATGTTAATGCGATTCAAACTGGAAATCAGTTGCCACTGCATACTATGACATGTCTAAAATGCATATACCTTGACACATATTTTAGAAAATGCCCATATAGGATACTAAGCCTGGGCTTTGATACCAAATTGTAGCACCACACTCTCATAAGGTATATTCCCGAACATACCGACAATATTCAAGAACATACTCTATAATGGTGGTGCACTAGGATCGTCAGTCAAACTCAATACAAATTTTTCACGCATCACATGCATCAAATATGTTTTAAGCATATCAAAATCATTCACAACACATATCATTTATAAACACATCGAGAGCAAATAAATTTTCAATTTGACCATTTCATTTACAAAATGCTTCTAGTCATAAAGTTATTACATAGCTTAATTATTAACATACATATGGTACAGTATTTGCGTAATACATTCTTTAATACAAAAATGACGGAAAGACATATGAAGATGCGAACTGATCCTGACTTTTATCTCTTATTCGATTGCAATAGCTATACCCTAATTTTTCTAACTGGGTATCCCATGAACCTGAAAGACAATGTAGCAATTTTGGTAAATTTTGCGAACTCAGTGAGCAAACCATCCTCAATGGGCTCACTCATATCAACATAGAACAATTCACATATTCATATCCGTAGATAATTTACACATTCATCTATTACACTTCATTTCACAATTCATTTTTGTAACACTTCATATAGCTCATTTCAATCATTCACTTAATACACATCAATTTATATATACAATGCACATGTGACTCACTTTTAATTGTTACTTTATTGTAATCAAGTACCTTTAACTGTCCCGTATCTATTGTGGATACCAGGCTCATTGATAATTGTCCCGTATCCGTTAAAGATACTGAGCTCATTATATATAGTGAGCCTTTGGCTCTTAATCATATTCTGAGCTTTAAGCTCTTTTTCTGTGGCTACTCCAGTTACAACTGCCCTTATCTGATCATGCATATCATGTAATGAAATGCATGGATTCACATGTATGCAGTTAATCACATTTATTCAGTACACATTGACTTTTTTGCATTTTCATCGGATCTATGTCCGGCATTCAATCAAACCTTGACAATCACTTATTTCTTTCTCATTCACATCTAATGAAGCACTTCCAATATATTCACATTTATCAAACTCCTAGGACTATTAATATCTGGAATTATCTCAATCACATTCACATTAGTAATAATTCAATACAGAAATTTAAAACAGAATAATCAATTAATGTGAGATCATCTAAGTCAACTCATAGTACGCTCCAGATTAGTATTTGCTTCCATGATCTAGAAATGTCTGGACGCTAACGTTCAATCATTTATATCAACTTTATGCAATACACACATTGTACACACATTACTAATTTGCACAATCACATAAACATTCAATTATACAAATATGTATATATGCAATGTATAATGCATGCTCAATTCGACTATTCTGGGTATGTTTCCTTAATCACATCTCTTGATCATTTAAGCAATATCAATTGTGTATATCAAGATTGCACTTAGGTTCATAGCTCAAAAAAACTTGGTTATTCTGATATCATAATTCAATCATTTATCATTTCTTTTCTAGCATCATATGATCACATAATAGTCAAGTTCTCATTCATTCTCACTCAATACACATTTATGATCTCCTTTGAATCACATTAGTCATCATAGGATCACTTTCATTCTTATAACATCTCTAAATTTCCATATTTGAGTACTTGATATTTAACAATCTATTCTTAACTTATAACCTCAATTATCACCCTAAACATATCATATATTTAATTACTTAATCCATCTTCAAACTAAGTTCATTTCAAGCTTTATTCAAACCTAAAAGCATTATAGGAAAGTACCTAATCATTTGTTGTTTCAAGCCTTACATAAAAGAAACATAATTCACTTAAAAGTCATTCCCACAATCGTGGATAACTTCCTATGATCGTGGGTTTCGTTAACAGAAAGTTTCAAGATTTTCATACATTCCCACAATTGTGGATACATTCCCACAATTGTGGGTTGCTCAAATCCGAAAATCCCAGCAATCTTCTTCCTATTTTCCAGCTTTTCTAACTCCTATAAGTTACATCTTATGCTTAGTCTATCATTTCTAGCTTAGGCCCTCATCATTTCTT
This sequence comes from Erythroxylum alaternifolium, assembly GCA_027478495.1. NCBI lineage: Eukaryota > Viridiplantae > Streptophyta > Magnoliopsida > Malpighiales > Erythroxylaceae > Erythroxylum > Erythroxylum alaternifolium. Next base: position 1,435 of record JANIIA010001948.1, on the reverse strand, counting down.
CTTCATTCTCACCTCCATTTCAGCTCCATATCAATCACAAAACAAATCATACATTGTTGTCCACTTATCACACAAAATAGAACATCAATGTATACATACATTCATCAATGTTTCAGCTCACATTCAATTCCAGTATCAACTTCACTTTACTCCTAAACTAGCATCTTAGTTCTCCTCATTTCAAGAACATAACTCAGTATCTTTGTTGACATAACTTTCACTTTCATTATACCCTTAATTCACAACTTATAACATTTACGTAACAACTCATCACTCATGGTTTTCATACTCTCAAAATAAAACACAAACGTATGTATTCATTCATCAATTTACTGCACTCATCCCATACACAAATTTGGTCATATACACATCTTTTCTTTTGTCAACTTTTAAGTCTCATTCTAATACCATGTTTAACTATCAATCTATAAAACAATACATGATCTGTTATTCATCATACAAAAACATAACATAAACATATTCTTTTCTTCATTAACATATAATACTCTTTCAACTCCATTAACATGATTAATCCATGTCTAAACTCTCATCATATATGCCTCTATTTAACAAACCATAAAGATCAATAAGATACTTACTAGTTTAGCTCTAAGCCTCTTGAAAATGTGGCTTAACCTAGCTCTCTCACACCACACGATCATCTCCTTTTTAAGGTAGATTAGGTTAGGCTTTCAAGTAACAAAATAGAGAAGATAACATCTTAGTGTGGCTTGTGAAAAGTGATAACAAAACTCAACTTTAAGAGGGTGAGGATATTGTTGATGGATTGTAAAACCTATCTACTTGTTTTATGCTCAAAAATCACAAGTGAACATGTCGTGACTTGTAGTTAGAAAGAGCGAAAATCGATCCCACATTGATTGATGCGCAGACACCACACAATTTAGAAAAGACTTTTTTAAGAAATAAAATTGTTTAATGAAATTAATCTAGAAAATTATATTAAATTTAAAAAGACTAATGTAAATCAATGGACAATACTGTAATTGCAAAAAGTTTGAATTCAAGGATCGAAATGCTAGAGATTACTTTTTCCTTATTCTGTCTCCCTCATGTTTTATTGATTGAATTGTGTCTCATCTTAGATTTCCCATTGTACTAATTACCCTCTCTCAAGGTGTAACTATTTATCCCTAATTGAATTTACTGGAATCAATTGAACGATCTCTCAACCTACCCAATGACTCTACCAATTCAACTAGTTATTACACTATCCTATGGATAATCAATTAACTAATTGAGATCTCTCTTCTAATTATTCAATTGACACAATAATTGCTAGTCTATATGTCGCCAACTCTCATTGTACAATCCTACATGATTTTCATCTCACTCACTCTCTCGATTTGTTACAAGATGACAATTAAGAACAACAATTATCAAAGACACTTCATTCAATTCAATAAAACATGAG
>JANIIA010001886.1:0-14409 GCA_027478495.1 Erythroxylum alaternifolium | reverse complement strand
CTCGGGGTCAACACTTGTTGAATTTTCTTATGATCTACCTCAAGGTTTTGTTCGGAGGTAGGTTAAATGAGTTTGTTTGTTTTAAGTATCACTGGTGGGGAACCCCTCCCTCGTGAGAACGCGTCCAGATTTCACGTAAGACGTCAGGCCCGTGACCCGCCCGGGGAGGGGTTCCAGCATAGATTGTTGATATCAAATATTGAAATCTGGAAATTTAGAGTTGTTTAAAGAATGAAAGTGTTCTTAGAAACGCAATTGTGATTTAAAAGAGATGAGTAAGGTGTATTAGGTATTAATGAATGAGAATTTGGATATTATAAGATTATATAATACTAGAATAACATTAGTGAATGAGTGATTGATGATATTATAATGAGTAAGTATTCTTGAGGTGTAAACCTAAGTGAAAAATAGACATACACAAGTGATAATGTTTGAATGATTAAGATATGTGATTAAGGAAACATACCCGAAAATGTCATTGAGCATACATTGTACATAACACATATACATATGTGTATGATTAAATTCTTATATGATTGATCAAATTATTAATGCATATAATATGTGTATTGTTGATTTAGACGCTCAAGTCGAACGACATTATCCAGACATTGCTAGAACGTCGAGGCAATAGCTATCTGGAGCTTACTATGAGTCAACCTAGATGCTACTCACTAGGATTTGATTTGTTTTGTTTATATTTCAGTTATTGAACTTTGAATGATTTGAATGTGATAATGTTAGACATTAATGGTCCGAGGAGTTTGATAATTGTGATCGTATTAGAAGTGCTTCATTGAATATGAATTTGAAAGAAATATGTGTACTCAACAAAAATTATTGAATACCAGACTTAGGTCTGATGAACATGTGAAATTGATTGTGCATCATGAATAAATGTTATTGATGGCATATTCTGTGAATTGATGCATCACATTGAAATGCATGATTAGATAAAGGAAGTTGTGACGTAAGTGGCCTGTGAAAAAAAGCTTAAAGCTTAGAAAATGTGTATAAAGAGGCACAAGCTCACTGTTAAAATGAGCCTAATATCCACAATAGATACGGGACAGTTATCAATAAGCCTGGTATCTACAATGGATACAGGACATTTAAAAAGGCACATGGTCATAACAAAGTAACAATGAAACTGAGTCACGTTTCATTCCATATACAAATTGATATGTATGATCCAAATGAAATGAAATGTGATGTGATATTTAATATATATGAAATGATTTGACTGGAAATTGAATTGTGAATTATCACTATTGTTTGATGTGAGTGAGCACATCGATGATGGTTCAGTCATTGAGTTCGCAAAACTCATCAAAATTATAACATTGATTTCAGGTACGAGAGAGAAGACTTAACTTCTAATACACTCTAGAAGAAGTCTAGTACTACGCTTTCAGATTCAAGAAATGGCTCAAAGGTCAGTCAGCTAAGACTGTGGAGTTTATTTAGAATCTTTTGTATAGTTCCTCATCCTTGTAAAATATTGTAAAGAGTGTTAAACTCTCATATATATTTTTTGATACTGTATGTATCTGGATTATTTAGTGAAATGCTACAATGTAATTATGTTTTATGAATGAAATGAGGAGTTTAAGTTTTTAGATATTTATCTTATTTATGTATGGTGCCATATTAGTGAATGTGATTACTCTAACATATCGCTTTCATAGGGCATATGCCCGAAGGTTCTCGAGATGTTTGGGCATGTGCCTTATAAAGCGGGGTGTTATACCCAAGTCTACTCTACAAGAATATGTTCAAACCATAGAAATTAGATTTTTGGATTAATTGATTGGTCTTAACTGGAAGCGTTAATTTGTTAGGCAAACCCAAGATCAATATGGATAGAGGGGAAGTTGGGTTATATACATGGGATGTATACAAATCAAGAGTTGATAACCCAATGAGTGTGCTAAATCAACAGTTGATGATAGAAGTCGATAGTTGCCTAACTAAATGCAATTGGTATGAATGATACCTACCGATTGACCTAAGGTGAATTATTAGGAAAACTTAAGGTCACCCAAGGTCATTCTTGGTGATATTGGACATCGTCCCATTAAGAAAACTATAAGGTTTCTCGAATTTGTAGTGAGGGCTATAGATTTGAATAAGAATAATAAGACCCATAATGCATATGATTAAAGTCCTCATCAATATGCACTAGTGTACATTCTAAAACTTTCTCTCATTCTTTTGGGTTATTCAATCACCATAATGTCTTCGTCCAGTGTGAACCTATGCTCTCTATTAGACTTTAACAAACTAACGAGACCTAACTTCTTAGATTGGCTACAAATTTGAAAATTGTTCTCATATTTGAGAAACTAGGATATGTCCTAGATGAACCACTTCCCGATCCCCCTACTGTCGATGCATCTGATGAGGATCAGAAAGTTTACCAGAAGCCACTAGTTGATAGTAAGCTGGCTAGTTGTATAATGCTAGCCTCTATGTCACCAGAACTATAAAAGCAGCATGAGGCTATGGATGCTCATACTATAGTCTACCATCTAAGGAAACTGTTTGATGAGCAAGCATGGTCTTAAAGGTTCGAGACCTCCAGTGTAGTTTTTTTCTCTAAAATGGCTGAGGGATCATTTCCAGTGCAGTATGCGTTGAAGATGTATGGATATATTGAGAGGTTAGCCAGCCAGTTTGGGTTTTGTAATGGATTATAAATTAAGTATAGACTTCATTCTGACTGGTTTGACCGATAGTTCTTCACATTTTATGCTTAACTATCAAATGAACCAAATATCCACTTCGATAATTGAGTTGATTAATCTACTCAAAATAGCTGAGCAAACTATCAAGAAAGATAGTAAGGCTATGATTCTGGTGGACTCTCCTTCTGGTTCTTGAAAGAAGAATCAAAAGAAGAAGAAGAAGTCCAAGAAGCCAATGGGAGGTGTATCTAAGAAGAAGGAAAAGGAAACAACATCAAAAGGGATATGCTTCCATTGCAACAAAGAAGGACATTGGAAGAGGAGCTGCAAAGCTTATCTAGAGTCGCTAAAGTAGAAAAAGGCATTAAATGCCCCACCATCTACTTCAGACATGTTATTTGTCATTGAGGTTAAAACGATTTCTGATTATAACATTTAGGTATTAGATACTAGATGTGGCTCACACATATGTATTGATATGTAGGGTCTCAGGGATAGTAGACCGCTCAAGAAGGGAGAAATAGACCTACGTGTGGGAAATGGAGCAAGAGTTGCTGCATTAGCTATAGGAACATATGATTTATATCTTCCTTATGGGCTAGAGCTAATTTTGGATATTTCCTATTATGTACCCATTATGACAAAGAACATTGTATCTATTTTATTTCTTAATAAAGCAGGAATTTATTTAACCTTTTTCAAGCAATGGTTGTTCAATTAAGTTGAATGAAATGTTGTATGATACTTCTACATTGTGAAATGGTATTTACATATTAGATATGTTTATCCAATTTTAAATATCAATGACAATAAAAGACAAAACTGAGATAACTTAAAATCATCTTACTTATGGCATTATTGACTTGGCCATATAAGTGAGAAATGTATGACTAAGCTACACAAGAGTGGTAGCTTAGGGTCATTTGATTATGAATCATATGACATAAGTGAATTTTGTTTGTTAGGCAAAATAACTAAATTACCTTTTAAAGGAAAGGGTGAACAAGCGAATGGATTATTAGACCTAATACATTTTGATGTATGTGGTCCGATGTCCATTCATGCTAGAGGTGATTTTATGTACTTTATTACCTTTATCGATGATTATTCAAGATACAGGTATATGTATCTAATGAGATATAGGTTTGAAGCATTTGAAATGTTCAAACAATTTAGACATGAAGTAGAAAAATAGCTCAATAGAACTATCAAGACACTTTGATTAGATCGAGGTGGTGAATACTTAAACGAGGAATTTCTAACTTATCTCAGGGATAATGAGATTGTATCCTAATGGACTCCACCTTACACACCACAATATAATGGTGTGGTTGAAAGGAGAAACCAAACATTGTTAGATTTGGTAAGGTCAATGATATGTTTAGCAAATCTACCAAAATTCTTTTAGGGTCATACACTCAAGACTGCTATTTGTGTGATAAATAGAGTCCCTTCAAAAGTAGCTGATCTTACTCCATATGAGATATGGACTAATAAAAAGCCCTATCTTTTGCATATGAAAGTTTGGGGTTATCCGGCTTACGTGAAGCAGATTCATTCAAACAAGCTTAAAGCAAAATCTGATAAATGTCTATTTATAAGATATCCTAAGGAAACAATTGAATATCAGTTATATAATGCTTTAGAGCAAAAGGTTTTTATCTTAAAGCATGTTTTCTTTTTAGAGAAAGAGTTTCTTCTAAGAGAAGATAGTGGGAGCAGAATTGAACTTGATGAAGTTCATAATGCTCAAATAAACACAGATCAACTACCTGAACCTGAAATTGTTGTTCACAAAGATAACACAACAGTTTAACCTTCTAACACACAAAATGTTCATAGTTCAAGTAGGATATGCAATGTTCCAAAGAGATATGGATTTCTCGTAAGTGAACAAAATGACCTATTGCTCATATAGAACTATGAGCCTATAACCTATGAAAAGGCTCTGAAGAGTTCAAAATCTAAAAAATGGCTTTAAGCCATGAAGTCCAAAATGGATTCCATGTTTGAAAACCAAGTATGGACTTTGGTTAACCCATCCAAAGGGCTAAAACCTATAAGGTGCAAGTGGATTTTCAAGAAGAAAATCGACATGGATGGTAATGTGATTACCTATAAAGCGAGGCTAGTTACTAAAGGATATCATCAAAGACAAAAAGTTGACTATGATGAGACATGTAGCCCCGTAGCCATGCTTAAATCCATTAAAATAGTCCTATCCATTGTTGCACATTATGATTATGAAATATGGAAAATGGATGTGAAGACGACTTTCCTGAATAGAAACCTAGTTGAGGATGTGTATATGATATAACCTGAGGGCTTTATATCCAAAGACAAAAAAAAGGGGATGCAAGTTTTAGAAATCCATTTATGGATTGAAGCAAACAACTAGGATTTGGAACATCCAATTTGATGAGACAATCAAAGAGTTTGATTTCTCACAAAATCGTTATGAACCTTGTGTGTAGAAAAAGGTTAATGGGAGTGCTATCATATTCCTTGTATTATATGTGAAGGACATATTACTAATAGGAAATGATGTCTTAAGTTTGCAATCAGTCAAAATTTTGTTATCCCAGAACTTTTCCATGAAAGACCTTAAAGAAGCAACTTATATATTGGGAATAAAGATCTATAGAGATAGATCAAGGAAGTTGCTAGGTCTCTCACAATTGACATGCATAAATAAAGTGATAAATAGGTTTAACATCAAGTATTCCAAAAGAGGGTTTCTTCTTATGACTTATAGGATAAAATTCTCAAAATCTATATGTCCCAAAACGCAAGATGAGAGGACTCGTATAAGTATGATCCTGTATGCTTCATCAATATGATCAATCATGTATGCTACGTTATATATAAGACCCGATATATCGTGCTCTAAGTGTTATGAGCAGATATCAATTGGATCCTGGAGAGTGTCACTGGGTGGCTATCAAGAATATCCTAAATTATTGGAGAAGGACTAAGTATGTATTCTTGATATATGGAAATGGAAATATCGTAGTGAGCGGACATACAGATGTCAGTTTTCAATCTAACCAGGATGACACTAAATCCCAATCAGGTTATGTTTTGACACTGAATGGTGAAGCAATCAATTGGAAGAGTTCCAAACAAGAGACGACTGCAGATTCAATGACCGAGTCAGAGTACATTGTAGCTACGAAAGCAGCAAAAGAAGCTATTTGGATCAAAAAATTCGTTATGGAACTTGGAGTGGTTCTGAGCATTATAAACTCGATAATATTGTACTGTGAGAACAATGGAGCTATTGCTCAAGCTAAGGAACCAAGGTCTCATCAAAGGTCCAAGCATGTACTCAGGAGATATCACCTGATCAGGGAGATAATTGAAAGAGGTGATGTGAAGATAGAGATAGTGCCCACAGATCAGAACATCGTTGATCCTTTGATTAATTCACTTCATCAAATGAAATTTGATTCTAGTGTACTCGTCTATGGTATTAGATACAAAGGCGATTAACTTTAGTGCAAGTGGGAGATTGTTAGAGTAGTGATATAAAAGCAATCACCTTTAACACTTTTTTACAAACTTTATTTTGATTAATAAAGTGAAAGGAATTTTTCATTAATTTGATATTTGTTTATACATAAATTGATGTCGATCTTAAATTCAATTAATAAAGTCCATGATATAAAATATAGCATGAAGGAAATTATGATGAGATAAAGATAATGAGATTCCTATCATATGCAATTATCTTAGTATCTAAATAATCCCTAGTCATAATATTAATAAGACAGGACATTATTAATCCAGATAGACTGTCATATGTCATGAAAAAAGTCTTCAATGACATCGAGTAATAAGATCCCAGGATAAGAACTAACATCACTTGGACTAGATGTGACGTAGTCAGTCTAGTATAAGTTGACACATAGCCTATACTTTGAACCAAGTGAGATATAATATGTGAAAGGAAGAATTGCTTAATAATTATCTGTGGAAAGGTTCGTAAGTTAGAGAATTAACTATCGAAGAGTTCGTGTGTTAATCCACTTATATTTCGATAAATTGGCATCATGAAACCTTTCATGATTTTCTTAAATTGAGAGTTAATTCAAGTGGCATGAAACTATCCATGATTTTCTCGGATTAAAAGTTAATTTAGATGTCCAAAATAATCGGGAACTTAAGGGTCACACGCATAAAAGATCGGATGAAAAATAAAGTGTGTATGGCTACTTTTAAGTAGAACTCATCAAGTTTGGTGTTCTAACCACCCTTGCACACTGCTTCTTCTTCCTCTTTGCGAGGGTTTGGTCCCAAACAAGGAAAAGAATCAAGAAATGAGGATAACAAAAGGTACAAATGTTTAAATTTCATGTTCTTATGGCCTGTCTATACATGCATGTGTGTTTCTAGATTTTTAGGGTTGTCATGTGGTCTGAATTTAGATTCTAACACTTCCACTGCATTGTCATGCAAATGATGCATGTATTCATGGAAACCTTGACAATAATTAGGTTGAATATTAAGGCCTAATAGTTGGGTTAGAACTTCTGGTAGCTCTTGGAGCTAAAAAAAGTTCACATCATAACAGATTCTCAACTAGTAATATGATAGGTGATAGGGGAATATGAATACATAAGTTTGACTTTATCTGTTCAATTATTATAATTATTTGACAAAGTAGAATTCCAACATATTGCTTGAGGAGAAAATTGGGACACAAATGAACTTTCTTAAATCACATATAGTTTAAGAATGTCTAAGGAGTTCGTTCATAAATGTGTTGATATACAAAAAAATCTCATCTATCTATCTATAAAAAGGGGATTTCCCTAGGAGTTTTTAACATTGATAAAGAAGTCCTCAAGATTGGAGGGAGAAAATCAAGAATTTTTTGGAGAACCCCTATAAGAAGGTGCCTCTCATAATTAAACTACAAGCTCTTAACTTTTTATTGACTTAAGAAGTCTTATTTCGACAAGGCGGTGATGGACTTCTTTTAACGCACTTAGGATGCCAGAGGCATTGACAGTAATAAGATAAGTTTATAAGGGGGTATGTAGAGCATATTAATCTAGTATAAAGATGAGGTGGCTTATAAAACATCATGGTTACTACTAGCCTTTAACATTGAAGGATTGTATATCCTATACCAAAGGCTATCAACAACGTCAAAAATATATAATTAATTCTTATCTTTGATTTACACTATATAATTAAGTCATAGCCTTTTATAGGTTAGGCCATTGATCTTATTAGGAAAATATACCTATTAAAGGTCATAATTTCATTGCTAATAGCCTTTAACATTGAAGGATTGTATATCCTATATCAAAGGCTATCAACAACGCCAAAAATATATAATTAATTCTTATCTTTGATTTACACTATATACTTAACTCATAGCCTTTTATAGGTTATGCCATTGATCTTATTAGGAAAATATAACTATTAAAGGTTATAATTTCATTATATTAGCAATGAATTATTTTACTAAATAGTCAGTGGCTCAACCTATGAAGAAGTTTAAATAAACTAACATAGTGAATTTCATTAAGGACATATTATTTATTAATTTTGGATTTTACAATCAATAATAGATGACCAAGGAACTATGTTTACCAGTTAGGAAGGCAAAGATTTTGCTGTAGACTATGACATACAATTGCTGAATTTGACTCCTTACTATGCTTAGGCTAATGGCCAAGCTAAATCATTAAATAAAGTAGTTATTAAAATCTTGGAAAAGATACTAGAGGAGAATCTCATAGATTGGCATAAGATTTTGTTTGAGACCTTATGGTTATAAAAAACTTTTTAAGTTCACTACTACAAGATTCAGCCCATTCACTCTAACTTATGGTAATAATGTTATTCTCCCTACGGAGTAGTGATCCCATCTTTAAGAGTGGCTAAGTATAATGCTTTGAAGACACTTAAATATTTAGATGCAATGGTGATGGAATTAGAAGATTTAGATAAAATTTGTCTTCAAACCTTAAATAACATGATTGCATAAAAAGAGAAGGTGGAAAATTCTACAACTAAAGAATTCATAAATGAGAATTTCAAGAAAGGTACATAGTATGGAAGTTGATTTGCCACCTAGAATGAAAGATAGATAATGGGGAAAGTGGTCCCCTAATTGGGAGGGGCCATTTTGAATTTATATGGTTTTGAAAAGTAATGCCTATCGATTATCTAGCTTAGAAAGTGAACTTCACAAACATTTCATTAATGGAAAATATTTGAAACCCTATGTACTTACTTTATGGGAGAGTTTATGAATAAAGAAATAAGAGTAGAATTTTCTAAGTAAAATAATGAAAAACTATAATAATCATTCAAGCAATAAAAATTAAAATCGAAGCCAATTAATGGCCAACAAATTGTTTGTAAAATGTAAAGAAGTTCAAAGTTGATCCAAATCAAAAGAATGGATCTCACCTCATTGTTTAATATTAAGAACTTGATCTTTCCTTTTAGAAAATCAGTGATTTTCCTTGCTACTTAGCTATCTACTTGACCTCATTGAATTCCTAGTTAAGCCACTTATCATTTTACTCTAGAGTATCTTGTTTGACTCTAATCAGTTTAATGACTCTTTCATGCTCAACAACCTGATCCTCTAAAGAGGTGAATTCATTATTTAGCTTATGAATTTGCACTAGGAGGTTTTTACCTTTAGCCTCTTCCATATCATAATCTATTTGGCAATTTTTGAGGGGCTTAGTTTTTTGGAGTAGACAACTTGGTTATGATCAGACTTCCCAAAAGAAGAGAAATCCCTTCTAGTTTTACTCATAAATTCTCTAATAGAAAACTACTAGGTTATATAACTAAAGTAGGAAAATATGCTTTGGAATGAGTTGTGCTAAATTTTAGTCAAAAATTGGAGTTCTTATTGCATTTTGAGCTTTAAAGACTCCTGAACTCATGTCAACTCAACATAACCAACTATTTGTACAACACTAAGGGGAGTGAAAAGAGAAATGTCTAAGAAGCTTAGATCAAAGGCTTCTTTTGAGGATGTTGTTGCTATCTAAACATTTCCCACTTGAAAAATGTGGAATAATTTATCAAGATTTTGGAGGATTATAGTAAAGAATAAAAGGAATTCCTCATTTACCTTTAGAAAGTAACTTCAGTGGTCTTTCGTTTAGTAGAAATTCTAACTCTTCCATGTTCTAATTCATAGGAAAGGGTAGGAGGTGGTAGGTTTGATGTCAGACCATTCATGAAAGAAAATAAAAAATATGAATTCATGGTGGGAATAAAGTAAAATAAATTAGAAAAGTGAGATACCTTCACTAAATTAAAAAAGTTAATGGAAGAAGTCTCTTTTATATGGGCGGTGTCCCCAATAATGGGTTTTGTAATTTCAATTTCTTTAAGTAGCTTATTAGTTAAACGAGTCGACTTTCTAATAGAAATCTTAGGAATTGGTGTCTTGGCCTTCTTAGAGCTCGAAGCAAATGGAGACTTCTTTTTAAATTTCCTTTTAATGATAAGGTTTGCAGCTGTTATTGCTACCTTTAGCATCTAGAATTTTGAAATCTATAATAGCAAAATTTAGTGGTAAAAATAAAAAAGTATATAATATTTAGCTAAAAGGAGTTCCTTTGAGGATGGCAAAACTTAACAAGGAACTAAATTTTGATAGCATTTTTTCCACCAAAGGTGGTAATTTTTTGTATTTAGCAACATTTGTTGCAAGTATTTTACACTTTAAAATATGATAACATTCAAAGATTTTTTGAAGGAATTTATTGTTAATAGTACTTGTTTCAAGGGGAACTCTTATTGGGTAGTTTAAAAGATAAAAAATAAGGGGAATTCCTAAAGAAATTCTAGGATGTCGGCTTCAGAAGTAACTTAGATATACCTCAAAGCCTAAGGTCATAATGGAAGGACCAGGTTTCAGACCCTTGTCACCATCCACTATGAAAACTCTTTAATTGGTGTAAGCAAGGAAGAGTTTTTGGTAAACATTCAAATAAGAAGATTTAGAAGTCTTGAAAATTTTCAGCCAATAAGGCCTTTCAAAAAATTCCTCAAAAGGGTTGAGCTGGTTTATTGACCTAGACTTCAAAGATAGAAAAAATTAAAGATATCCTTAGTAGATTTGCTACATAAACTCACATTATGAAGAAGGCCAAGAAATTTTAGTAAATTGGGGTGCATAGAAGGAAGTCCTTTTTCCCTATACTCTGGAAAATAGGTTAGTGTCCAAAGTTGAGCAAACCATATGAACAAATTAAGCCTTTGAAGAGGGAGATTAGATAAACACCTCCCTAAGTTCCTATAATGGAATCATAGGAATACAAAACCTAGGGCAAAAAATTTACCAAAGGCTACTACTTTATAAAAAGGGAGGAACTCCAAATTTGGTTTGTTATTTACAAGACAAAAAAATCTATGAACCCAAATAAACTTAATATTTTCCTCTTTAGAAATGGGATTCCTAGATAAAGTGTAACTATTAATTACCCTAAAGTAAAAAGAACATTTAAAGGAACTAAGGTCCAAACAAGAAGTTTCCTCAACTAAACACAAGAAATCCTCCCCAGTAATAGATAAACCAATCAAAAAGAAAATATCTTTGGGTGAAATAGAGGCATTCCTGAAAGAAAAGATAAAGGAATTACATGAGGGACTTCATAATTTCAAGACAACATATATGAAATTATATTGATATTCTAATTAGTTCCTAGAAAAAGCTATTAATTAGGGAAGTCTTTGCCTCTTCCAAGTAGAATGGTAAAAAGTGTATAACATGTATATACATTTAATTCAATTAACCATACTTTTTTAGCCATGGTTTCAGAGTCTAGAGAAAAGTTCAATTTACTCACCTCTCTCAAATAGGGGAGAGATATGATAGGAGATCCAACTAATGAAGGGAATCTAATGGTTAAAGGTAATCCTTGCTTATGATCAAAATATGGAATTCCTCCTAACATGCTAGAAGAAGGAAGTGTTGACGACAAAAATAAAAGAAAAATTTTAATAGGGGATTTACGGTTTAACAAGTTTCTACCTTATTCTGACGAATGGTGGTGGAGGTTCATTAAAATAGAGACTACCTCAAGTTTTATAGCAAGTATAAAGAATAAAGTTAGGAAACTAATAGAATTTTTGAATTAAGTATAAAGAGAAGTCTAAGGCGTACATCTGTAATGTGCTATTAAACAGAGTCAACAAAGGAGGAAGAAGTTGCATAAGGTATGGAAGCTATAGTATAAGGAAAGTTCATTGAGTTTTAGGGGAATTCACTAGAAAGAGAAGGAAAAAAATACTAGTGTTACTAGAAAAGACGGAGACTACTTGGATTTTAAGATATAAAATGGTATAGAGCGAGAGGAATTTATAGTAAAACAGGCAAACCTTAGAGGAGCAATAGAAATTTGAAATTTAAATGTAGTGGATCTATTAGATTTTGTAATAGATGGGGGGTTAGGAGTTTTAAACACATAAGTATCTTGATATAATCTTTGCAACCAATGTTAAGGATTTTGATAGGTTGCCAAACTACCAAAAATAAAAATGTATTTCTAATTCTCCAAAAACTAGGTAGCTAGTGGTGAATCGAGTCGAATCTGCAAGGAATTAATGCATAGTTACTCAAATGATCATAAAATAACAGATTAAAGAATTGATATTGCAGGAGATGTAAATAAAAATAAAAGCAATGCAGAAAGTTAAAGGAGAGCTATAGTGACGATACGATATGAGTATGTTGTATTGGCACAAAATAGGTCTGGACAGAAAATAACAAAATAAAACGAGATTAAAACGCAATGTATGAAGACCTAACCAAGATACTCTTCAATTCATCCTAGAAATTAGATCATAAACATCATAAGATAAATTAGACAATTCAGATAGACAAAGTTATAGCCAAAGGTGACGCACTCATTAACCAATCTTTTCTTACTTTGTCGGTAACTCCGGGAAACGCCCTGACAAGTTACTTCCCTATTCTAAAGACAACTCCTGGGAAACGCCCTGACAAGATCAATCTCTAGTTGCATTAAGAATGAAAAAAAGACCTTTTTCCTAACCAATAAATTCGGAAACGTCGTAATCTATTAAGTCAAATTACTTAATTCCATCAATTTTACCACCAACATACATTATTCGCAAGATAAAACCAATTCGCTACTTTGATAGAATAATATCCACGACAATACTATCATATTCAGCAATTTATCACTTAATCAATCACACAACTCGTGACATTACACAATAAACTAAGCAACAATAAATCTGGTTCAAGCACGGAAATTAAATAAATATCTGAATTGCATAAACAAATAAAAACATAGTCTCATAAATTATCCATGGTTGAATATCCAAGCACCCTGACTAGAAAAAGGTTTAGTTGTTCATAGCTAACATAAGAGAACAAGATACCATAGAGTTCATCTTGTCTTCACAACAAAATAAAATAAAGACTGCAATAACAATGGTGGTTGGCAGCTGAATACTGAAAACAGGAGAGGGAAGAGAGGACCCCTGATTTTCTTCTGCCAAAAGGTATTTATATTCTTTCCAATTCATAACCTAGCCAAAATTAGGAGAGATTTTCTAATTAATCTTCAAGTAGGACTCTTCATTCTAACTTCCCAGCTTGTATTCTGCGTCTCCAACAAAGATCTAGCCCAAAATAGATGACAATTGGCCTTTAAAACTCGTCCATAAATTCTGCCTAGTTCTTGCCCGATACGACATGGTCATGTCATATCTGCCTTCAACATGTTCTGTGCTACACATCAACTTTCCAATACGATATGGTCATGTCGTATCTATTTCCAGCACGTAGCTTCTCCAAAACAGCCCAAATCTCCTGCATTACAACTCCAATCCCTACTTTGGTCTCCTACATACATAACAAACACAAAAACACACAAATAATAAACAAACACATGCAAAATGAATGCAAACTATCCTAGAAACCATGCATAAAATGCAACCTATCAATCAACCCCACACTTAAACAATACTTGTCCTCAAGTATTCAATCCATTCAAAACCTCAAGGCTTCCAACCTCTTATCACCATTTTTTCTCCCATAACACTTCCTAAGCCAACAAATACAATTATGGAATTAAATAAACAATGCATTAATGATCGATCTCCTAATTAATTAGGAATGTTAACCACTTCGACATTACCCTATAGAAAGCAATAACACCGACACCCTCTCCGATTTCGCTCAACACTCATGTAAAATTTTCGAGTGTAGTGTTTCTCTCAAAATCAATGCATAGTAGTCCTTTCCATAATCCTGACATAGAGTCCAATCTCTACCACTAGCTCGGATTTAAAAACCCACATCGATCAATTAGTTCTTTTAAAGGCTTGTAATGTGGCTATGGGATTTAACAAAGAAAGAAAAATCAAGAAGAGCAAAGTATGTACCAGGTAACACATATCTCATACGACATATGGCCATAGAATTTATCACAAGTTGGCTGAACCATTCGTTCCTATCCAATCATCATTCTCCATAAATTCATTCATCAAAGTGTTTCTCATAAATCATGACTTAGCAAGTTTCACTTCCTATCAAACTCGCTTTTAAAATTGTTTCGGGGGAAAGAAAACATTATTGAATCTGAATTTTTTTCTTTTTTTTCAGCCTTGTTTTCTCCTCTCCCGAATTGTTTTCCAACTCTCAAGCCTAACACCACACAATAACTAGGAGCATGACGTAAACATTATACACATGAAG
>JANIIA010001816.1:0-14414 GCA_027478495.1 Erythroxylum alaternifolium | reverse complement strand
GTTTTCCTTAGGTACACAAAGTCATTTTCTGCAGTTCACCAGATTACATCTTAATCTCTAGGGCAATATACAACTCGGAACAAAACCGTGCGGGCCAAGCCCAAAGCGGACAATATCTGCAAGCGGGTGGTCTGGGCTGTTACAGGATATGTACTCATAATAATTGGTTAACATAACCTTGAGAACTTCTACATATATCACTATATTTATTTCATATTCCATACGTATGTTCTTAATCAATTCAGAAGTATAGACACATAAACATCTTGAAATTCTGATCTTAAATCCACTAACATAATCTTATACCAGATCATAACCCTTATCACATTAATTAAACAATCATTTTAAATTCCAAGTTCAACATTTCAATTCCACTTTACTTGTACACTTTAAATCTTGTCATTTCTACCTTTGTCTCTATTTCTTTCTCAGTCAATTTATGAAAATATATTCACATCCATATCAATTCAAATACATATCCACAACAAAATTCCATTAACATATTCGCTGATATAACCCCAAATACTGAATCTATGTCTAACATATCAGACTACGTAGTATTTTTTATTTCTAGATATCCATAAACTTTCATTGTCTTACACTCTGACAAATCATCATTCTTCTCATTGTTTCTAATGGTGGGGAATCAGATGCAGCAGATCCTTGCAAAACTTCTCTTATGGTGGGGAATCAGATGCAGCAGATCCTTGCAAAACTTCTCTTGCTCTTCCATAAGATGGCATTTTACTCCTTTAATAAGACATTATCATTTAGCTTATTTTTCCTTTTAATCTTATTTCCTACATGTATGCATGATATGCATGTCACTTAATGCAATCAATAAACTCAACAATGCAAAAAAAACAACCAAAAATTCATCATGCAATATCTCACTCAATTCAAATATGTTTTTCATGAAATTTTAGGCACATGTTTTTGACATTATAAGGAACATATCCATGCCAAAATTTCAATCTAAAATTAAGCACATAAAAATTTGTCATTGATGGTCATGTTACACATGCTTGAACAAATATTAACATATATGGCATATTATTCTCATTTGGCATGATTTCAAGGTTGAAAGCAAGCTATACATGCTCTGAAACCAATGAAGGAAGGTGTGGTGAGACCTTACTTCTCAAATATGAAAAGTCGCTTAGACCTTGTGCTTGCTTGACAAGTCCACCTTATGCTCTAATATAGCTCGAATTTGACCTTTCTCTATGTTATAGGAGGCTACCAGAGTTATTCACACTAATTCATGCCCCAAATCCCAAGTCTAGTGGATGGTGGCTCTAAGAGATAAAAATATGATGGAGAATTCAATGTTTAAGAGTGTGAAATGTGTGGGAGAGAGAAGTAACAAAATTTTTTCTCTCTTCAGCAACTTATGCTAATAAAAAGAGAGTTAGATACTACCATAGGTAACCAATTACTTGTTGGCTATGCTTTTCTTGTAAGACCAAGCTTACTTGTCCACTTTGGTTTACTTGTGCAAATGTGGACATTATTTTGCTACAGTTGTTAATTAATCTGTTGTGATTTTTTTTGTTAAACAAGAAATGGAGAACAATAGATTATGGATTCAAAGGCCTAGCTTTTTCAGTTTTTCAAAGATAAGAGAAAGAAAAAGAGGAGAGAAAGAGGAGAAAAATAGGAAGCTTATTATTTTTTTTAATTTCATGCCTCATTTATCATGTAGGATACATATTTGACAACGAGTTTAAAAAAAAGATAGGCATTTTTTTTGTAATGAAACACTGTGAAAAAGTTGAAATGAGTTTCAAATTGAACATTTATGAAACATTATAGTCATTTTTAAATGTATTAAAATATTTAAGTTTAAATTAAAATTTGGTGAAAATATTAAGATCCAATTTAACCTTTTTACTCGTTTCCCCCCATAATTATATGTTTTTCTTCTCTTGTTTGGTAAACCTTATATATGCACATGTTCAAATTAAACTCTACACTCTTTTCTTTTTTGAACAAAAATTAGATTCTACATGTCATTTTTTCATCGATTTTCCAATTACCTCTTTTTATTAATATTTTGTCTTATTTTTTAAAACAAATATACAAATTGACTCCAATGCTATTTTTAGGCTTACCAATCTATTTCCATAAGATGATTGATTAAAATTCTTCTCTCTTCTTTCCTTTCTTTGTTTTAATTTTTAAAATCAATATTAATCAAAAATGTACCAATAAACCTATAATTATACTTATATAAAGAAAAGAATTCTTTAAATTGGTATTATTAGATAGCTCAGTTTTGAAAATAGCTAGGAAAATCATTTCTAATTTTCAATCAATTAAAGAATTTAAATAAATTATAATTAATTATTTAAAAATATTTTAAACTTGGACAATGTTTTGTTGCTTACTAGTATAGTGATATTATATGATGGATGAACTAATTGTTGTGTTGGTATATGCTTTATAACTAATCGATTAGTTATAATTATGTGACATAATTGTTTAAAAGTATTCTTTATCTAATAAATATTTAAATATATTAGATAAACTCTATGGGATAAATGTGCATTGCAAATAAAAGTATAATGAGATCATAATTATGAGATTCATATTACATTTATATATTATCTTTGCTTTGGTCCTAGTTATTGTTCTATTGAGATTGAACAGTAATATAGTGTAAAAAGACTAGCATATATTATATTTCTTCCTTATGAAAGAAGTAGTCGATCTTATAGACTAAAGACTGGAGATACTTAAATAAATGTGTAGGTGATATTTAGAGAACTAGTTCACTAAACTGACCTCACATTATAATTCTATTTGAAATATTATTTATATGTCTATAGAAATTCTCATTGTAATGATCGTATAAGAGATCCTATGATTTAAGATCTTCAAAGTATCTCATATAAATATTGTTATATTTTGATACTACATATGACCTATTTTAGTCAAAAGTATGTCAATCAATAGTCATTGGATATAATATGAACTATATGGAGGTAGTTAAGAGATCAATATACGATTCATAAACCTAAAGTGATTAGGGAGAATATTCTCTTGTTCTTGATTAGTATTTACTTGGAAAATTTTTGGTTAAGGTGGAATGATACTTCAAAAATAGTTTTCAAATGTCATTAATAAAATCAATTACTAATGATGGAGAACTAATATGACTAAACTCAAATAAAGTAAACATTAATTTTATATTCTATGTCTAATCAAAATATTGTATGGAGAAAATATTTAATTATAAGAAAATCATATATAATAAGTTAATCAAATCTACTTTGATATTCCTAAATATTTGATAGTCATGATATGTTATTAGACACCAATTTTGATATATAGATATAAATTATTTAATTTGAGGATTAAAGACGAATTAATATTTTTTTACTTATCTAATCCTAAAAATAATTTACATTTGTATTTTATATCCCGTGCTAATATATTTAGGAACCTATTAGGTCAATTACAAAGAATGAGTTGAAAAGATAAAATGGTATTTAAGAAAGTTGGATTTGATTGTAAAGTTTGAGAAATTTTAAAATTAAAATGAGATATTTAATAAATAAGGACCATTAAGTTATTAAAATGTCCAAACTCTATTATAAATAGGCTTAGGCTAATAAGAATTATATTGAAAGAACAAAAAAGGACATTCTATAAATACCGTTAAAGGCTAGACATGCGTGTAACTACGGTGGTCACGATTAGTCAATCTCGAAAGTGGTTCGAGGGAAATGACATGAAAAGAATCAAGTTACATAAAAGATACAAATTATGTGGTATAATTAAAATGATATTAACTTTTAGGAAATCAAACAAAAATATTTTGTTTTCATCCCACTCATTTGAAGTGTAAGTGATAGCAAAAGAAATCATATTGTTTAAAGTATAGTATAGAGATATAAATTGGATATTTTTTGG
This sequence comes from Erythroxylum alaternifolium, assembly GCA_027478495.1. NCBI lineage: Eukaryota > Viridiplantae > Streptophyta > Magnoliopsida > Malpighiales > Erythroxylaceae > Erythroxylum > Erythroxylum alaternifolium. The sequence continues at coordinate 10,496 of JANIIA010001816.1, read as the reverse complement.
AACTTTACTGACAATATATCCAAAACTAAGTTTTAAGCTATGTATCTCATAGTATTTAGTAAACTAAGGAATTTTACAATTGATCAATTACAAAAAAATATAGCTAATTATACATCATGTCATTATAAAGTTAAAACTAGCAGTTAATAATGAAAACTTTAATAATTATCTAGAAGTTGTTGGTACATTTATAAGAAAAAAGAATTACTCCTAAGAATGCTTTAAACATAATGCAATTTTTAACATAAGGTTAGTTATAAAAGTAAGACTATATAATATGGAAAATGATGTAGCATTTATAGACTTAATGTTTCTATTATTATAAAGGGACTACATTTGAAATAAAATCCCATAAAAGGTGTTTATTCATAATCTCTTATTAACTCAAAGATGCATTAAAATTTCTAAAGTAAAGTAAAACAAAGTTAGCTAAATAACTTAGCCTTTTGTAATTAATGATTTTAAATTATTTCTAAAGTAAAAATTTTATAATCTATACTGATATTTTAAGATACATTGTCAATAAGCTGTTTAAATTATTATTATGAAAGTCTAACTATTAAAAAATAAATTAGACTAAAAACGATATTTGACATTATTTTGTGGTAAAAAAATAAATATGATAATAATATATTTTAACATTAAAAACATTGAAACTTAAATAAACCAAAAAAGAATTTTACATATTTAAGTCGAAATAAATATTGTGTGTTTTCCTTTGCAATTATCCCATCATGTTTAATGTTGATGCGAAGGTTGATTTTCTTATTTATGAAATTAGATTTTTGTCTCTGCTTGTTTCTCATTTGTTGATTGAAGATTGTTCGCTTCAATTTAAAGCTTTATAGGATTCTCTCAATAGTTTCTTATTTATTAAGCAAAGGCTTGTTCTCTTGTTTTGAAGTTTTTTAGTAATCTATTTGGCATTTTGTCTTATGATGTTTGTGTATGTTAGAATGAAAGTACAATTCAAATATTTAAGGATATTGTTACATGGTTTGACTATTCCCTTATATTAGGAAATTGGCGATAGAATTCAATCCTGTATATAGCATAATAATAATCTTTTTTATTTGATTTCCCAAAATTTAAGATCACTTAGATTCTATATCATGATTAACACATAAAATATAATAAATCTTGAATAATAATTCATACCTTATTTTGAAACTTGATCATTTTCTTATAGTTTTCCTTAAACTATTTTTGAAACTAGCTCATTTCAACCATTGTAGTCATATACATGTCTGATCGCTAGCAATATTTATGTAAATATTGAGAGAACTCTACAATTATTACAAAGAAATTCATGCAAGAAGTGCTAGCTCCCTTGAAGAGAAGCCTATTTATAATAGGTTTTAAAACTTTTAGTAATTTAATTTAATTAAAATTTTATTTTAAATTAAACTTTAACTAGAATTATAATAACTACTAATTGGACCCAAATAAGATCCAATATTTCATATTAGAACTTATTTCATATATTATATTTAATCTTAAAGTTTCTCAATCTTTATAATCAAGTAAAACTTGATTAAAACACCTTTTTGCTCTTTAACCAATTCTTTGTGTCTGACCCATTAAGTTCTTAAATATATTGACAATGGATAAAAAAATATAACTCTAAATCATATTTACGATTAGATAAATTAAAATTCTTTAATTCATCTTTAATTTTTTAATTAAACAATTTATATTAATACATCAATATTAGCATGCAATAATACATCATAACTATCTAAATATTTAAGAATGTCAAAAGGGTTTTAACTAACTTTATGTCTATGATTTTCTCATATAATTCAATCATTTCATCATCCAATGTTTTGATTAGACATGGAAAACAAAATTAAGTCTACTTTATTTGAGTATAATCATGTTAGTTCTCCATCATTAGTAATTGCTTCTATTAATGAAATTTGAAAACTATTCTCAAAGTGTCATTTCCCCTTGGCCAAGGATATCCTAAATTAATACTAATTAAGAATAATAAATCACTCTTGCTAATCACTTTAATGAATTTTATATTAACCATTTAACTACCTCCGTATAGTTTATAAACATCACAATAAGAATTTAGATAAACATACATGTAACTTTCTAAATGGATTTCTTATATGGGGTAAGTTTAGTGAAATTTTTTGCTAATAACGATCCACATGTTGGTTTAAGTATTTTATACTTTAGTCTATAAAATTGACTACTTCATAAGGAAGAAATATAACATGTGTTAGAATTTTTGCGCTTTATTAATGCCTAATCTTAATAGAAAAATGGCTATAAATAATTTAGGGATAATATATAAATGGAATATGAATCTCATAATTATGATCCCATCTTCATTTCATTTTCAATGTTCATTTACCCCATGGACTTTATCATATATTGTTAGTTTATATCTAATAGCTAATCAGCTGTTTGAAGTTTACAAACATAATTATTTTAAGGCATTCTTTATCATATACATATTCAATTGCTTTAAGCCCATCTTTTAAGTATCTTATACCATATCTTCATATGAAAATCATAATACTACTAGGATAGTGGTTCAGTGAGAGATTTCTGCAAGATTCTTTATTGTGAGTACTTGCTTAAATGTTATTAACTTTTATCTTAATTGTCATTATAATTAAGAGAAATAGCCTAAATATATACTTGAATCTTTAATGAGACCTTAGATCCTTTTACATGCCCAATAACTTTTATGTTCTAAAGTACATTACTCTTCCAAACATACAATATAAGGAACTATACCAAGTTCACTAAAGAACTTATTAATCCAAATAATTATTTCTAATAAATGGAAAATGTATTATGGCTTAATTAGCAACTAATGCTATACTAGAACCTTTCTAATACGATAATATTATTCTAAGTAAAATATACTTTAACTACTATTTAATTCTAAAGTTAATATTATTATAACCTTGAACTCAAATATCAACTCATATGTAAAATAATGAATATCTTTAATACTTCAAAAGTATCAGATATCTTTAAACACACCTTTAGTTTGTTATCTATGAAATAGGGCTTAGACTAGGTAAACAACTTCTACGTCTATATATATCGATCTAATTCTTTTAATTAAATTCTTACCATTCCATATCCAATAAGAGTTATTCTTATACTATCATATTTTCAAATTTTCAAAATATTTTTTTATTTCCTACAATTAATATATCTCTGCAAACTCACACTGAAGAGGAAAATTATACTTCCACTAACCTTCTTGTAGATATGATAGATTCATAATTATCTCTAAAACAAAATCTTTGAATTCATCTTGAAAGTCAATCTTTCAATGTTTTGTAGCCTTTCAACTATACATTAAATGTATCAATAAAGGCATTAGTTCCAATTGAACGTATTGTCATAAGATTTAAACTTTTGAAATTTCTTCTTATCCCATGACTTATCTTGAGATATTACAATATATAATATCTCGATTGTGTTTTCCTCTTTACACAAATCCATACCATTATAGAATTTAGTTATAAAGATATTCACTAGAGAATCTCATTTTATATAGATAACAAAAATTTATATCTCACGATATTAATCTCATTAAAGTGTTATGACATTCTTAGTAATAGTTTTTACTTAGATTTAAATAATTTGAACTTTTCAAAAATTTGAATCAATATTTCATTTGATACATATGACTATATAATATAAAGTCATTAGTAGAAATACAAGTAGTCATCATTTTATGAATTATTATTACATCTAATAGATATCTTATATCAAATTTGACAATTCAATACCATCATCATCCTTTCACTAAGGGTTGATTTAATTATTCTTCAAACCAATAAGTTTTATATGATTCATAATCAAAAGGATATGTGTCTGTGTCTGTGTCTGTGTCTCTGTGTCTGTGTGTGTGATCTCCCTTAAGCTTCATATGATTCATAATCAACCATTCTAAATACAATGTATGATCTCCCCTATGCTTACTTTGTAGCCTTTGTCACATATTTGGATCACACTTAATAGGTTATGCTTTAATCCATCAACTAAAATTACATTATCAATGATAGTGTCATCTTCCTTCAACTTTACATATGCTAATACTCTTACCTTTGGCATTATCTCAAAATGTGATGAATCCTCCATCTTTGTCTATAAAAGTTGAAAATTAGGATGCATCACCAGTCATACACCTTGAGCATCCATTATCAATGTACCATTTGTTCCTCTTTTTCTTAAAGACCAATAAAACATCCTAATTATTGTGTTTTAAGTACCTAAATGAGCTCGGGTTCTCGATTGTTAGTCTCCTTCTAGTTTTTAACCCACTTCTTTGAAGGTTTACTTATTAACCTTTGTTTTACAAAACAAAATTTATTAATGTTCCCATGTTTATCATATAGTAACATATGTAATGTAGATTAGTGGTATGATGATAAATTTTATGATTTTGGTGCATGAATGCATTCCTTATTATTCTATATATATATAACTCCTGTAAAATTTTCCTTTGGATAAATGAATTAAATGTTCCTTTTGGCTAATGATGAGAACTAGCATAATTGTATGTATGATACAATTATGAGACATGTTACTTTCATTGTATTGATGCTTATGAGGAGTGTAAACATTTATTATGACATTATGCTTAATATAAGGCTTCTAGGGTATAAGTGAGATTTCATGCTGCCATGTATTTTTGTATAAAAGTTGTGCCTATTCTTCCTTTGAGAATGCTTAGTTATTGGCCTAAATTATGAGTCATACATGAAAGTATGAGCTTTGCTTTTAGAATAAGCCCTAATAGATGTGTCATATGTATGTATGCTTAGATTTGGATGTTTTATGCTCATTCTAGGCAATGATTATTCACTATATAAATGTTTCTTAGTTAATAAAAGTAGTTTTAGTGTTAGAAACACTCCTATAGCTATATCTAATTACATGCCTACTATTGGATTTGTTTAGAGTTCCTATTATGTTTTTGAGTTTCTCACTTCCCTTTGTAAATTTGGAAAATGAGTCCTTGAGGGAATTAACTTCCTTCTTTGATCCTTCATTCTTATTTTTTAATGCATTTAAGTCATGATTATCTAAAAAGGTTAGGCCTTAAACTATGCAATTCGCTCTTTATCTTTGTATTCTCACTTATGCATGCATCTAAGTTCTTTTGAGCCTCTTTGAGTTTGGAAGATAGCTTTTTTTTTTCATTCTCATGACTTTAAGGCTCTTAACTAGTTCATTAAATGTTAAATCAACATCATTATCATACAGTTTAGAGTTAAAGAGGACCTCATCATCATCTTTGGCCATAACACGTATATGAGCTACATCTCTTTGTGAATGCTCACTTTTGGAATCACTTGTGTTATCCAAAGTGGAGGCTTTAAATAACTTCTTTTTAACTTTATCCCTCTTCTCCTTCTTATCATTTCTTTCATATTTGTCAGTTTTTTAGGAGAGGACATTAAAACATTTTGTCTCTAAGTTTCCAACATTCAAAGAAAATAATGTTACTTGATTTGCATTTTGAGTCTTTTCTTTCTATTAAGTTCTTCTTCAAGAATTTCTTAAATTTTATAATGATTAAAATAATGTCTTCTTTATTACTTTCACTAGTTAATGTCTCCTTTTTACTTGAATTTTTCTTTAAAACTTTGAATGCTAAATGAGTCTTCTTTAGGAGTGTCATTTCTTTTTGCATCTTTTGGAAACTTATGTTTTATGTAAGAAGGGATCTAATAAGCTCCTCTAATGGTAATGTTGTTAAATATTTGGCTTCTTGTATGGTCGTCACTTTAGCTTCCCATATTTTTAAAAGTAACCTAAGCAACTTTCATACAATTTCAATATTAGTGTAGGTCTTTTTTAAAACCCTTGAGGTAACATTAATATATCTAGTAAACATGTTAGAAATGAATTCATCATGCTTCATTTAGAACAATTCATATTTAGTGTGATAGCATGCTAACTTTACTTTCCTTTACTTGACTTGTTCCTTAATGTGTAAACTATAGAGTATGTAAAATTTTGTGAGATGTTTCACTCATAGAAACTCTAACAAATTCGTTCTTTCCTAATATACAAAGTAAAATGTGAACATATTTGTTATTCAAGGAAATTAATCTTTTGTTTTAAGGATTCGATTCCTCTTTTAACATGGATATGTTTCTATCATCTATAATGTAAGTAGGAATGTATGAATCACTTGAGAAAATTTCCCACAAATCAACATTTTTAGCCATCAAGAAAAAAATTCCATCCTTGTTTTCCAATAAAGAGTCATTCCATCAAAAAGGTTACTAATGTTTTGTCCCTCTTGGTTAATAGAAGATGAAGATGCTCCTTAATATTCCAATAGGATCTTCGCTATAGGATTTCATTTGAAATACTGACCTTATAGACATGCTCTAATACCCCTTGTTATTGCTTAATGGGACCAAAGATGGGTGGTGAATTGGGTGATTACAAGATTTTACCTGAAATTCAATGATCACAAATTATAAAGGATGTAAGCATGAAGTAAAATAATGGATTAAATATCCTTGTAAGTAATAAAGTGAAAAGGTAAAGGAAAAGAGATATAAACTAAATTATAGTGGTTTGACAAACAATCTTTGCCTACATCTACTGTAGCATACCACTCCCAGAAAGCATAAGCTCGAACATACCATAGGACATTCAAGAACATAATCTATGAAAATCGTACATTGGAACAATCAAACAAACATATCATGCACATCAAATATATCATAAGCATTCTAAATGTTCATTTCTTCTCATTTCATTTACCACAATAAAAGTCACATATGTCATTACAGTTCAGAATCCACATATACATTACATAACATTTTTTTTAGTTCAATCTCAATACCAAATATATAACATGAAATGAGATGCTAATACACAAGACTCTAACTAGACTCCTCATATTTAGTTGATCAGACCTTTGAGCCATTCTTATCCCCAAAATGCAAGTTCTAGACTTTTACCATATCACCTTAGTAGCGAGAACTCCCTTGAACCTGAAAAACAATGTTGCAATTTTGATGCATTTGCGAACTCAATGAATACACCATCATCGATGTATTCACTCAAGTCAGATCACAAAAATAACTATATCAATCAAAGCACATCCTCCATTAACTTCAACAGTAATTCACTATTTTCAAACAATTCAATAATTCATTTCAATTCAATCATTTGATACATGTAGGGATGCATATGCAAATGCACACGTATTTCCATTCTCATTTTGTTTTGTTGTGACTAGGTGCCTATCAACCAAATTTTAGCATCTCGCATCTGTTGTGGATACCGAGATCATTTGTAGCCCATATCTATTGTGGATACTGAGTCTACGTTATCTTAGTCTAAGGCTCTTTTTTATAATCTTGAGCTTAAAGCTCTTTTCTGCACATCGATCACCTTGGTTACAACTCATTTATCTGATCATGCACTTCAATATGATGAGATGCATTATTTCATTTTTTTTCATTTCTTTTCATCTCTGTGCACTCATGCCACATATATCAAACTCCTCGGATCTAAGTCTGACATTTATCAATCAGTTGTACACACGTTCCATATTAAACATGCAATTCATATAGAAGCACATATAAATGAGTTTACACATCTAAGTTGACTCACATTACGCTTCAGAAAAGTTATTGCCTCGATATTTCGGCATCGGCAATGTTTGGATGTTGATGATCACCTTACGTATTTATTGTCGTGCAATACGTACACACATAGTTCACAAATCACTAATTTGTTTAATCATATGAATATACAATCATGCACATATACATGTGTCATGTTTCAATGCATGCTCAATTAACTTTTTGGGTATGTATTCTTATGCATAGATCTTTACTATTCAATTTGTGTTTATACACCCTAAGACCATTTAAACATTATAACTTGTATACTACCATTTTGCAATCAAGTTTATACATTTAAGTAAGCTTGATTTACCCCAAATTCATCAACCTTACATTACACTTATCCTTGTACATTTTCATGATCAAAAAGCCTCGTAGAACACACACAATTGTTACTTTAAATATAGAATTTCAACAAGCCAGATCTATAGATTCACAAACCTTTTTCCAGTAATATATATTCTTACATTTACCCAATTCTCATTCATAATTACCCATGTTCTTCAATACTCATTCATCCATACCTTATACACATTACTCATGTCCTTAAGATCATGTTTGCGTTAAAAGAACTCATTTGTTCCTTTAAAAAATCATAATTTCCAAATTTGAACACAACCATGTCAAAAATAGTCCATTCTTTAGGTTATGACATCAATTAACCAGATAAACTTATTAAGCTCTTAACCAATTAATCAAAAACAATCCAGGCTCATTCATAGCCTTAATTAAGGTCAAATATACCAATTTAGAGTGATTTTTCTCAGCTGGTTCGATATGTACATAAGGCTGAAATTAAAATTCCAGAATTTATCATCAACATCACCAATGTGTGTAACTTTACTACCTTCAATACTTCCCGAATTTTACAAGCTTAGCGACATCACTAAAACCTGAAATTTTCCAATTTTCATGTCCTTTAAGGTTACGTGATTTTAAGTTAATTTAACTTCCAAATTGGTTACACTAAGGCTTACAAAATTATGTTAACTTATGTCATTAATAGTCACTTTTTATAAACACATCTACAGGTCTAATTTTCTAGATGCGAAAACACATTAGTAACACCTATCTTTAGCATGAATTCCTCATCAATTATACTTCATATCACAACTTAAATCATCCATACAACAGTGCATAAACTACTATTTTCATACATGTAAAAACAGAATAGAAAAGTACTTATTCATTCTTCATTTTTCAGCACATCTTCAACATCAACACCACATTTAATCCACCCCTAATTAGGCACAATAAAAATTTTGCTAACATATACCACAATAGGTCAGTATTTCACTTAATTGATTAGCTTGAATGCCACCTCAAATGTCAAGCTTGCTTAGCCTCACATGCAAGAACATTTTAAGAATATTGAGGGGGTATGATGGCTCAACCATGGCCAGAAAAGGAAAACAGCGGTATATGTCACAATGTTCTACCACTATAACTATCCTTATGAAGGATTTTGCATGGATTTTGCATGGTGATGTACAAAACTAAGGTAGAAACTCAAAGATGTGGGTTAAGGGTGGGTTTTCGTAATGAAAAGGAGGAGGAGAAGGAGAGCATACGGTAGAAAATAATAAAAGGAAAAATTAGTGGAATGTATAAGTGAAATGGTGTAGGATGAGTGTTCTTCTTCTTTTGTTTTTTAAAAGGACACTTTTCATGTATTTAAGCAAACAACATGTCCTACTTTATGGTCGCCAAATGTCACTTAATTCCTAAGCCATTTGCCACTCATTTTATAGGCTTAATCTGTTGGAGTTATATAAATATAGTGCCTTAGAAAGCAAGTGTGTTTACTTATAACTTAATTTTGTTCTAGTTAATTTTTTAATGAAAATATTTATTATTAATAAAACAAAAGAGTTTGGTTTTTATGAGCATTATATATCTAGTCATAAGGTATCAAGATTCTTTTGTAAGTAATATACATATACATAGAGATGTATGGGAAACATGTATATTATTATAATCTAAATTAGTTGATTTACAGTTGAATAATCAAGTTGGTCGCTTGATTATGGTTTAGACTATAGTCTTGCGATTTATCTCCATGTAAGTAAAGGAGTTTAATTCAAGGGAATGATGAGTTTCATATCATGATAGTAGTTGACTATTGATAATGGCACTATTAAATGAATCTGAAATCACGTATGTTTTACTGAATAAAGTAAGCCGTTACTTTAATCGTAAAATATACATTTTAGCATTTCCTTATTATGGACCACAATCTTAATGAGTGGTGAACTCATATGTGTTTCATTATAATTCTTGATATGATCGGAATGGATTTTTACAGAGTATTAATCCTGTGTCTGCGTGTTGGAATTATTAATTGAAACATGTATCAGGGAACATTTAGTCAAATAAAGAGTTCATAGTGATATCATCACTTCTAGATGTTATATATATATATATATAAAAGATGCTGCAGCATGGATGAGGAGGAGGCTTCTTTAAAAAGATTCATTTATTGTCTTTAAACAACAAAAAGACAAAAATGATAAAAGACAAAAAAAATGAAAAGTATATAAGAAGATAATCGTGAGAACAAAAGAAGTAAGCAATCTTCTTCACAATTATCATCTGTCTCTCTTCATCTTTCTCATCTTTTTCCTCTTCATTTTCTCTACATGATTTGTTCTCCATAGAACAAAGAAAAGAGCTAGCACTCTTGTCTTTGTTCTAGCCATTTCTGAATCAAAGAGTTTGATTCGGTTAGTTTCTCCGATCTCTGCGTGGATACCATTGGAGAAGATCTATTTTGGTTTTTGTGGTTTGTGACTACCGATGAGTAGAAGATCAAAAAACGAACGAGAGTTCTCATAAGGTACATGGTTATTATGTGAATGA
>JANIIA010001779.1:0-14416 GCA_027478495.1 Erythroxylum alaternifolium | reverse complement strand
TCATTGTTGGAAGAGAAAGGAAAAGGGTCTTTGACCCATTTGAGATCCATTCTATAATACCCAATAACCATTATCTTAGGTGCTTTTTATGGGACTCAAATCTATAAGTTACATGGGACATAAAATAATCTAACATATCCATTAAATATAGTATCAATGTAAAATTGATCATGAAGCCTCTCTTCACCTTTACTTTGTATATGAATTTTTAACTGTAATTTGGAGAAAAATTCAATCTATATGTAGAGTAAACATATTCAAATATGATGATGTTGAAATTTTAGAATGGGTTAGCAATATCAATGGTTTCACTAATAGCGACAAAGCTATTTTTTAAACAATTTTTTGTTTGACTATGTATATATTGTGGAAAGAAAGGAATTCCATGACCTTTAAGGGAATAGAAAAGATTAAGGAGCATGTCATAAATGTTTTGGTTTCTTGGATTAGGGAACAATTGATCATACTCTAGTAATCATCTATCTTAAGCACGGAATCTTTTAGTGCTGACTCCGTATAAAAGATAATTTGCTCCGTATCAAGATTGCATGAACCATATATGTAATCTTTTGGAAAAATTATTGAAAGGTTCAAACCTTAACAAGGTAGATTGTTAAATTTATAAGCAAGGTTAGAGACTGGATCCTCATATATATGGTTTTGGATCTTTCAAGTGGAACCCGAAATGTAGTTAACTTCTCCTTTGTTTAGTAAACCACAGTCACCTACTAGTTGTTGCCTCCCACTGACTTCCACTATTTTATATTCAAAAGATAATTTTCCATTGGTATATAAAAGATAATTTTCCATTGGTATATAATATGGATGAACCTGTTATTTCTCAATTGCACCATATTTAAATGTAAAGCAACCTTAAGAAAGTGCAAAAATAGGTTGATAAATGAATTTTTTCTCAACTAGTAAATTTTATGTGCTTTACTAGGATATAAAATAAAAAATAAGAAGGAAGTAACTATAGATTATGTGATAAGTGTTATAATAGACTATATTTTAAACATAATTTTAGGAGCGTTATGCTTAAGTTTGGATTTTTTATAGGATTTGATATTTAAAACAAATTATTTTAAGTTTTTTATTTTTCTAAATGGAAAATGAATGAATTTGGAAAGATTTAAATCAATCTAGAAAAACTTTGGAATGACTTTTTTCTAATGACTAGGAATAAGGCATCAATTGGTATTATATTGCTACCTATACTCCATTACCCCATGTTTTATTTATGGGGGAGTTTACTTCTGACTAATATGACCTTTACATGGATTCATGTTCCTACTATATTCAATAAGAGGGCATCCTTTTCTCTAGTGTCTACCATTATCATACCATACTATGCCTATATTAGCTAATATAGAGAAATATGATCTTATGTTCTTGACATATGTTGAGGGTAATTATTACATAAAAGAACTTAAGAGATGAGTTAAGCAATACAAGAGCCAATATGGTCTCATATTTGATTCGTGTTAACTAAAAATTTAGGGTTTTACACCTAAGTGAGGCAGATGATAGAGAATAGGAAAAATAAGGTCTTAAAACACTTAAAAGGCAATTAGAAGTTGACACATGTTCTATTAAAAGAAATCATGAGAGAGTGCATTGCTCCGCAAGAAGTTGATTATGTTTTGTAGACCTATCAACATATAAGACATTGAGACTTCTTTGAGATCTCTCAATCCCCACAAAGCTCTTGGACTTGATAACTTTAACCCTTACTTCTTTCACAAGTTCTGAATCTCAGTAAACATCTAGCTAATAATGTTTTTCTTGAATTCTTTAACAAAGGGAGGCTTTTGTTAAAGATTAACAGCACCTTCATAACTCTCATGCCTAAGACTAATGAGTTGTCTTCTTTCTCTAATTATCGACATATCTCTTGTTATTGTATGGTTAGCCATGGTTGCATGCATCACATGCATGAGAATGCAGTGGAAGCATTAGAATCTTGATTCTGACATCATGACAACCCAAAAAATGCATAATCAAACATGCATGCATGGATATGTAAGAGAATATGAAATATAAAACTTTTTACCTTTTGTTTCTCCTCCTTTCTTGTTTCTTCTCTTTGTTTGGGTTATTGCAAATACCAAACTCTTCCTTGATCACCTAAGAGCACATAAAGATCAAGAAGAAACAATGTATAAAGGTAATTTGAGCACCAAACTAGATGAGTTAGTAGATGCTCAAGATGATAGAAGATAGATCAAGAATCTTGTTGCATGCACTTTGATTCATACAACAATTGTATAAAAAGCAAGAACAAGACTCTTGATACCTCTTTTTCACTCTAAAACTCTTCTAGAGCCCTTATGCTCTCACTGAACTGTGTAAGAAGTGGTCAGACTTTGTATACATGAGTGAAAAACTCACTTATATACTCATTCGTGCCCTCTATCCATGATCATGGCCTTTTTAAAAAATGGGCTCACCTTCAACCACAATCATGGCCTATGAGTCATGATCACAGCCTACTTAAAATTGGTTATACATGCTATGTTTTTCATTTGATCTTTTATGCGTATGACCCTTAGGTTTCCAGTTATTTTAGGCACTTGAATTAACTCTTAATTCAAGTAAATCATAAAGAGTTTCATTCTGTCAATTTATAGGAATATAAGCGGATTAACACATGAACTCTTCGATAGTTAATTATCCAACTTATGAACCTTTCCATGGATAATTACCATGCAATTCGTCCTTTCATCATATTATACCCCACTTGACTCGGAGTATGGGCTATGTGTCAACTCCCATTAGACTGATTACATCACATTTAGTTCAAGTGATGTTAGTTCTTATCTATGTGTCATTGAAGACTCCCTTTATAACATATAACTACTCTGGCCAGAGACTCCTGAGTAATGACCACAACAAAAGGTCATAGGTATCATCTCCTTCTAACAGGAGTGGTGAATCCTTTATCGGCTACCCAATTGCCTTCGAATACCAATAGTTGTACCCAATCACCATCCTAAGAGCAACCTTGTCTTGAGGTAACAAGGAACGATGTCAAAGCATAGGATTGGTATCTAAGATATCCTTGAGTACCTCAAGTCTAAGGATATTTGCACCATTGCTATGATGAGATTAATCATTGACATTTGATAGGTCATCCATATGATAATCTCATTGCAGGTCATCCGACGTACTTACTACACTTAGTAAGCATCCACATGTTAACTCTAATCATCCCATGCTTACAATTTGTGAGACCTACTGCTTGATCAAATCAAGGAGTATAACATGTGCTAGTCTTCCTAGGTTAATAATGTCCTATCTTATTAATCATATGGCTAGGGATTATTTAGATACTAACATAATTGTACATGACAGGAATCTTATTATTATGATCTCATCACGATTTCATTCATGCTATGTTTTGTATCATGGACTTCATTAATTTGATTTCAGATCATTATCAATACATATATAAACGAATATCAAATTAATAAAAAATGCCTTTCACTTTATTAACAAAAACAAAGTCAGTACATAAGTGCTAAAGGTGATTGTTTTTCAAGCACTACTCTAACAATCTTCCATTTGTACTAAAGTCAATCACCTTTGTATCTAATATTATAGGCGAGTACACAAGAATAAAATTTTGTTTAAGGAACTGGCTTAGTCAAAGGATCAGCGATGTTCTGATCTATAGGCACTCTCTTTATCTTCACATCACCTTTATATATGCTTAAACCTCTGATGAGACCTTGGTTCCTTGGCTTGAGCAATAGTCCCATTATTGGCACAGTACAACATACTATGCTAGGAACCACTCCAAGTTCCATAATAAACTTAATTCAAATTACTTCTTTTTCCACTTCCGCAACTACAATGTACTCTGACTCAGTCGTCGAATATGCAGTCGTCTCTTGTTTAGAACTCTTCCAACTAACTGCTCCACCATCCAGTATAAAAACATAACCTGACTGTAACATCCCGTTACCCATATTAAGACTAGAATAAATAATTATGAGAAATTTTTGTGAAATTCGGAAAATACACCTTATGCATAAGTTAATTGTGACATACACATTTATTTTGCACATTCATATGATTGTACATGCATTCATTGGCATTTTCGGGTAAATTGGTTTATATATGGAAATGATGGATTTAATTAGAGTGTATTAAATGTGATTTGGCAATTTTTGTACATTTTGGATATTTTGAAATTTTTGGTGAATTATTTTGAGTTGAAATTTATTTGGTGATAATAGTTATTATTTCGAAATTTTTGGTGAATTTTAGAAATTTTCAAAAAAATTGGGGTATTTTGGACCAATTACGGTATGACACGTGGCAACATATGTATAAGACAAATGGCTTGTGTATGTGGTGACATGTGGCAATAATACATATGTGACAAATGGCAAATTGCTATTATGACAAATGGTGAATCGGTGGAGATAAATAACATACGTGAAGGACATGCAATGAACCCATGTATTGTTATGTATTAGTTAGGAAGAAACCACTGTAGCTTCTGTTCTCCACTGAAACACTCAATACCGTAATTTTCTTCCTTGTTCTTCATCACCGAATAGCAACTTCTTATACTTTTGTGTTGTTGATTTCCCTTTCAATGCTGGAGTAATTATTGACTCAAGTAAGTGATTTTAATGTTGTTTTCACTGTGTAAATGAATATGTGTATGTTGGAAATATATATACATGCATAAGAAGTTTTACAGTGTAGTCACGACGAATGAAGGATGAGAGTATGGATATGTTGTTTCCGCATATGTGAGGACTAATATGTCATAAGATAATGCTGAAGTGAGTTTTGAGCTTGCAAAATCACTGAAATCGTGCTTAGGAAGAGTTCAGAAAATTCATGAAAGATGATTTATAATATACTCTGTTTTTTTTCACTGTATATGCGCGAATATGTTGAGTATGTTTAGAAATGAATTCAAGTGAGTATAAGGGTGAGGAATGAGGATATGATGGGGTTCTAAAACATGAACACGTTTTGTTTATGAAATGAAAGTGTAGAAGAAGGTGAAAAATGCATTAGATGTATGTAAAATAGAGAAAAATGCAGAAACTGGACTTTGCGTGAATGAGTATAAGTTTTTTATGTTTGTTGGATTTTTGATTTATTTGTGTTGAAAGGGGTTGAGATGAAGTAGAAAAGTTAGTTTAGGCATAAATTGTATGAGTTGGATAGTCTAAAAGTGGGAAAATCTGGAACAAAAAAAAGGAGAAGAAAAACTGGGTTTCGATGAAGAAGATGCTTTTGAGAGAGAGAAAAGGTGATGGGTTGTATGTAAGAGTTTATGAACAGAGTATTTCATTGAACAACCTTGAGTCTTTTGCCTATAACTTTTTCATCTGAACTCCATATAACTTGAAACTTGGACCAATGGATTCCTAGGACATTTTTCTTTCTCTCCATTCAAATTTAGAGTTATCTGAATTGATTTAAAAGTGATTGATAGGATAAAAGTGTGAAAGTCTGCTGGAATGTTATGAATTGGAAAATTTTCATGATCATGTTTCGGTTTTCTAATTATAACTTGAGCTATAGAAATCTGAATGAGTTGATTTTTATTCATATTAAACTAGAGACATATTTCTACAACTTTTGTGAAGAAGTCAAATTTTAATTCTGTCTCTATGATTTTCAAAATTGGCATGAAACTGAGTTTTAGCTTAGGTTGTAGCATTACCGGGGACAAAAATCATGTCCTGTGGTTATTGAATAAACTGTATTGATGTGGGCTGAATTAGGCTAAGGTATCTTCACCAAAGTTGTATCTTATTCTTTTAGCTTAAAAATATTATAAAGTTTGTAATTTTTAGATATCTGAATTGAAAGATATGAGTTGTACAATTAGAGGGAATGATCATGTACTAGCCAGAAGTTCAAATGTGCACAGTATGTGGTATTTTGTGCATAACTCATTGAATACTGAATCAAATTGGATGATCTTGGAGTCGGTAGAACCTTAAGACACTGTAGAACAACTTTTCAGAAGGAAGTGTTGCCTAATTCTGTCTTTTACCCTATCAAATTAATTATGCAAAGTTAACCCAAAATCATGTGGGTAGAAAATTTGAAGTGGTCAATTAAGTTATGAAATTGATTTCACATTGTTTTATTTTAGCCCAAATTATAAGTACCAAATGGTATTAATGAGGGCTTGATATCTGATCTATTTGATGATTAAAATTTCAATAAGATACCCGGAATTGTCATTGAACAATGTATTGTGCATATTTTATTTATTTAAGTACATGTGCATAAAGGAATATATTTTCAATTGTGCAAAATGTGATATTTGTGTATGTTATAGAGGAGCACATCTGATGCTAGTCGGACATTACCAGACCATCCAGGTAATAGCTTCTTGGAACATACTGTGAGTCAACTTAGATAATTTCCTA
Organism: Erythroxylum alaternifolium; assembly: GCA_027478495.1. Classification (NCBI taxonomy): domain Eukaryota; kingdom Viridiplantae; phylum Streptophyta; class Magnoliopsida; order Malpighiales; family Erythroxylaceae; genus Erythroxylum; species Erythroxylum alaternifolium. The sequence continues at coordinate 8,003 of JANIIA010001779.1, read as the reverse complement.
GGATTGAGTTGATTTGGATTTAATTTGATTTGTTAAACTTCCAATATTATTGAACTGTTTCTGTGTTGTTTTTAGATTCCGGACTTGAGGTCTGAGGAGTTTAATAGTTGGGCATGTATTGGAAGTGTTCTGATTTGATATGAATTTCTTAATGACATTTGATTCTAAACAAAATTTGAATACCAAACTTAGGTCCGATGACTGTGAAAAACTTTTTCTGAGCATTTGTAAAAGATTATGATATATGACATATTCAGTATTTGATGCATTTCATAAAATGCATGCTTAGATAAAGACGTTGTAACTTCAGTAGCTAGTTTGAAGCACTTCCACGTAGAACTTTGCTCCGTGATATATGTCCTGCACGTAGAGTGATGCTCCGTGATTTTGTTATGATTGAGCCTTATGGGCCAATCTTTGTATAAGTATGTGATAGGCACTTAGTCACAATAATAAGAACGAATATGAGTCTCATGCATATATCATTCATATAAGATTGAAATTCATGAATGATTTGCAAAGCTGTAATGAGTGACCATATGTTATGCCATGATGTGTGAGTATCTGAAAAAAAATTATATGTTCTGAATGAATATCTGTGACATATGTGATGTGTATGTGTAATCCGGTGAATTTATCAATAATGGTTCACTCATCGAGTTTGCAAAACTCATCAAAAATTGCAATGTGGCTTTTCAGGTACGAGATAGGAGACCTAGTTCCTTAGTTAAGACTTAAGGAATCTTTTGGATAGAGAAATGGCTTAGAGGTCTGTCAGTTGACACCAGAATTGATATAGTTTTTGTTACTTTTGTAGTTTTGCTAGAACCTGTATTAGGTTTTGTAAATATTTATTTGATGGAAACAGTGTAAGCTTTATAAATGAATGAAGTGAATGTTTCAAAAAAATGTTTAGTGATTTTCGAGTATGTTAGATGATGCCATGTGTACATTGGATTTGTTATTGCTTCAACATACCATTATCGTAGGTTATATTCCTAAAAGTTTGGGTATGTACCCTATGGTAGTGGGATGTTGCAGTTTAATTTGGTGGGTAGAAACTTATACAAGTGATTGTAATATATGTACCCTTAAGGCACTGTTGACAAATATAGGTTGCATCATAGATTATATGATAGTAGCCTCTATATAACTTGCACTGAATACAATTTTTTTATTCCATAGCCATCGAAAGAGAGATTTACATATACACAAGTGCCACTTACAAGACAAATATTATTTATAACACAATTAGTTCTGATCACTTCGACATTGACATGACTTCTAGAATTACATTTATTACATGGAATAAAAGAATATTTAATATGCTTATCCATTGTACCAAAAGTATCACTACTACCATAAAAAGTTGTATGAGCTCTTAGTTAGCCCTTTATACTAATTGAACGCTTGTGGAAAGCATTATAAAATGAAGTTTGATTGGCACTAACAAAGACGAAGAGAGTAGACAAAGATGAAAAGAGGAGAAAAAAATCCTTAAAACAACCCTAAAATTATTGGTAGGCTCTTTTTCTAGTTATCCAATTTAATAGGACCAACAAAAATAATAATAAATGTGAAGTTATCCAATTTAATGGAACCTATACAAAAATCTAGGGTTTCATCAATTTGGTATCTAAACTGAATATTTTTATAATGTTGGCATTCTTTCTCAATATTACTAATTTTTTTAAGTCTAAACTAAATTTTCATACAAACATTTGAGTTCAAAATTTTCCTTTTGCCAATAAAGAAATCTCTCACTTGTGGAAGTAGGTTTATTTTACTGAACCGTATATATTATTATGTTCTATGTCCTTTTCTCCTTTTTGTTTATTTCTTCCTCTATAAATTCACTCTTTTATATCAAACGTACTCTTCAATAATAGGTTTTATCAAAATTTTTAGGAGCTATTGTAGTGAAGAACGTTATAATATTTGAGATTCCATATGTTGATGGAATAAATTTTTCACTCTAAAAGTTGAAGATAAATGTTGTACTTGTGAAGGCGATTTTGAAATTCATATTATATGAAACGAAAATAAACCAGAGGAAATGACAAGTTAAACATTTTCCAAAAAGGATGCTTTGCCTCTAACAAATTTCCCTCTAATTTTATATATTCATCTTCAATTTAGAAGGTGATATAATTGTTAAAGGGTTATAAAAAAAATGAAAAATAGCTATAAAGGGAAGTCATTAATAAATAAGACTTTCTTATGATGGCAGTTGTAAATATTAAAAATGAGAGATGAAGAATCCATTCAAATGCACTTTAACCAATTTAATTCACTAATCAACAAACTCAAAGCTCTTAATATTGAAAATGATGGTGAAACAAAGTTATTTTTCTTATTTATTCTATGTTAAACTCGTAGGATAATTTGATTATGAATTTCAGTCATATGATCATTGTTGTTGTGGTTGCTTCACTCTTGATTGAAAATTTAAGAAAGGCTAACCCAACTTCTCTTGGTGAAAGGTTAAAGAGAAAGAAACAAATATAAGTGAACTTCCAATAGAAAAAAGAAGGTTAGATGCCGAATTTCAGTTTAATCAATATATCTTTTATGTTGATCTTGACAATGATGGTAATGTTCACAACATTGATAACGTCAATAATCTCTATAACCAAGATGAAGAACATGCACATGGTGATCTTCATGTCATTACAAGTCATCCAAAAAGAAATATCAAATGTCCACAAAAATATGTTGATTATGTCACTTTTATAAAGTTTCAATCTAATTATGTTAGTGCCAATGTTGTTTTGGCAAAAGAACATGAATTAGCTACTTTTATAAAAGCATGTCAATCCATAATAAATTGAAACAAGTGTAAGTTAAATAGAGGGCTTGTATAAAAACAATAGCTAGGATTTAATTGCACTAACAAAAGGGTGCAAAAGAAATTGGTTATCTTTAGATTTATAAAATTAAAAGGAATTCGAAAAGAAAATATTGAAAGATTGAAATTCATGTTGGCAGTGAAAGTATATGCTCAACCATAAGGTGTTGACTTTGATTAAAAAAACTTTATCAAATGTTTTCTCAACTATTATTAGAATTGGTTTGTCTCTTATTATTCTCATAGGCCTTGAAATTAAGCATAAAAGCATAGTTTTACATGGATAATCAAATGAAAAAGATATTCATAATACAACTTAAGGGGTTTATAGAAAGAAAACAAACAAGACTTTAGCTTGTTAGCTTAACAAATCTTCGAACCGTTTGAAAGACGCACCTAAATATTGGTATCAGTGATTTAATTATTTTGTGACAAGTTTAAATTTTTGTATAACTGAAGCTGATCATTATCCCTATTTTTATAGTTGTAAAGAATTTTTAGTATGCAGCTATTATACGTGAATGACATGATTGTTGTAGGTAATACCATAGAATACGTTAATAGTCTTAAATTTTACTTGGTTTGGGAAATCGAAATGAACGACTTAAAGAGTTGTAGATCAAGTTTTTTGGATGAAAGGGAAGAAATAAAGAAGAAACAGGAAAATGGAATCATCATATAAAACATTGTATGGAGAAGTTCTGCATTGTTTTAATATGCAAAATATCAAACTAGTAAGTGCTCCATTTCCTATTCATTTAAGGTTATCCTTAGAGAAATGTCCCAACAATAAAGAATAGAAGATAATCATGTCTGAGGTCTTATTTCACCAACAGTAGTAAGTCTTAAGTTTGTCAGTTTCGACAAGAGTCAACACTGCACATGCGTAGTTAATAAGTATATGGCAAATCCAGATTATGACCACTTACTGTGGTGAAATGAATTTTTAAATATTTGAAGGCACTTCTTCAGATTATGTTTTGTGTAATAGTTCAGCAAATTTAAATTGTATTTAATATGTTGATTAAGCTTTTGTTAGAGATTAATATAAAGAAAAATCTACTTCAACTTACGAATTTTCAATGGCAAAGTGTACTATAAGTTGGTAGTTTAAGTTACCATCAATTGTGGCCGTATTAAGTATCAACTATAGAAGTCAAGTATATGGCCGCTACTCGTGCATGAAAAGCAGCAATATAATTGAAGACACTTCTTGAAGAATTTAAGTTGAAACAAGACAGCATTTGCATTAGCTATGATAGTCAAATGCTTTTATTTAATTGAAATATGATTTATATATTATAAGAGAAATGGTGTACGAGATAATTTCTGAATAGCTGTATAAATAAGCATGCTAATTTATAAAATGGTTAACTGTTTTTGTTCTTTTTTTTTATATTCATTTTTTCCTCTGCAAATTCACTCTTTATATCAACTGCTCTATCAATATGTTCTACTGTACTCGGTGAACGCCTGCTCGGGGAGGTGACCACCATTTTAGAACTCCTCACGTAATCTGGAAAATTAATGTTCATTCTAGTGGCAAGTTTGATGCTTGGTGGTTTTGTAATTTGAGTAGCATCCTTCTCATCGCACGTCATTGACATTCTCCTGTTGGAATTGACTTCATTACCGGATTATAGACACGTGTCAGGAAAAAGGTCTTTCCGGAGAGGCACATATAACTCTGTAAATGCATTCTTCCTATTCACGTATGATATACCTGTTTTTTTCTGCATTATGTTCTTGAATATTCACACAACACATACTGAACAAAAACAGAAACAAGTATGACTACACATCTTTTGCAATTAGATCACTGTGCTTAAACCGGCCTAATGTTGTTTCATTTCAGAACTTATACAATTCCTGTCAATATCCCTGCTCTTCCACGCCAGGTTTTATATGCTATCTGCGCAAAAGGTGGAATATAGTTTTGGTTTTTCCTGATGTTTTAGCCAATGTTTCAATCATCAAAGATAGGTAAAACGTCTTCATTTCCTTACTGTGAACTGCAAATACTCTCTTACGCTTCATGTGATTAGAGCTTCTTGGGTTCATTTGATTTGATTATTGTTACAACGTCGTGAGTCTATGAGCATATGCGTATCTTCTATGTGTTACGTTGTGTGTCTATGTGCATATATGCATATCTTCTATGTGTTTTATCTTTTCTACGAGCTTGTTGTTTTCAAAGGTTTGTTACAAATGATTAAGCTTCGAGTATCTCTTCAAGAATACACAAGAGGTCCGTGTCATGAAGATCTTGTGACCTTATATATTTAGTTACTACTATTTATTCCCAAAAATTAAAACTAGGGTATCCTTTGTTTAAGAATTTAAGCTTTGATATTAATGTTTAGTATAAACACTGAAGTGTTGGAATTGATGCTTTCTTTTAAAACATTAAAAGCATCCGATGAAGTCTAAATTGGTTGTTCTTGCATTAATCAAGCTTGCTGTAATTTTACATGAGCTGTTAAGTTTAGAAGCCATGTTTTGATACTTTTGCAAACTTGGTGATCAAGCCATTGGATTAAACAACAGATAAACAAGTTGCTGTTTTTGATTTGGAGCAAAGTTAAAAATTGAAATAGAAGAATGCATTAAAGCAGCCCATGTTTAACCTGTCACAAAAGTGTTTTTTTTTTAATTTTTGTATGTTTTTTCAAGATACAAGAGAATGCTTATATAGCATACACAAGAAATCTATTCAGGAAAGCTATTGACCACTATACACAAATTTAGGCTATGAACTTGGTATTCCATACAAGAAAATATTCCTATAATTTCTCCACAAAATCTTCTATTAACACCTCACGCTAACACTCCCCTTTAAGTTGGTGCATAGATGTCTCCAATGCCCAACTTGTCTAGTGAGTTATAAAAAACCATACTTGAAACAACCTTTGTAAGGGTGTCTGCTAACTGATCTTTTGATTTGACAAAGGAAATTGAATTATCTTGGCTTCAAGCTTTTCCTTGATGAAATGCCCATCTACTTCAACATGATTTGTTCCGTCATGCTGCATTGGGTTTTACGCAATCTCTATAGCTGCGTTATTATCACAAAATAAATTCATCGCAGAACTTGATGCATAGCCGATTTCATCAAGTAACTTCTTTACCAAAGAGGTTCACAAAATCCTTTAGCTATGCCTCTAAACTCAACTTCTGCACTAGACAAAGCAACCATCTTTGTTTCTTGCTTCTCCATATGACTAAATTTCCACCGACAAAGGTGAAATAGCCTGATGTAGACTTCCTATTCATAATACTTCCAGCCCAGTCAGCATCTGTGTAGCCATTAATATTTAAATAATTATGTTTTCTGAACGTAAGTGTTGGCCTTCGATTTTTTTTCATTGAGTTAAGCATAATATTTTATGGAATACTCATGGAATTAGACTTTTTTTGCCTGAGAATAAATAGAATTGTTAAGCATAAATTAAATAAATTATGAGCTCATGATAGAATAATTATTAAAGTTTAATTATTTATTACAGTATTAGTAGGATTTTATTACACTGGTTAGTTAAATTAAAGCAATATAAATGTATAGAGGGAAATTATGGCATGTTACTTAAGTTTAAAAACCACGAAGCATTAAATGAAGGTTGACATTTCACACTCATTAAGGGTATAAGTGAAAGAGGAAAATGTTGTCTTCTTCATTAGATGAAGAAAATGTGAAATAAAGGGAGAGAAGAAGTGAAATACATGATAGAGAAAGAAAAGGGAGGGTTTTAGCCATTAGAAAGAAAAGGAAGAAGACAAGCTTAGGTTTCATCTTTTCTTAGTTTTCAATAGTGAATTTGAGACTATTCAACAAGAGAAAAAGTAAGAGGAAGAGAAGAGCTTCCATTTGAGCCTAAACAATCTCTTTGTTTGGTGAAGATTCAAGGTAAACCTTTTTTTTAATCCTTTGGAATTTGGAAGGATTTTTTAATTCATGAAGCTTAGGAAATACATGGGTCTAAGTATTCTAAAATCAATTTTTAGTAAATATGCTATCTAGATTCCCAATTTGGATTCCCATTGAATCAGATTTTTTTTGTTGGCCAATGTTAAAGGAAATCAAGAGAAACAAGAGGAGCAAGAGGAGGGGTATTTTTAAGCAAAATTTTAAGCAAGGAATCCAGGTGGGTTACATGTTTATAGTTTGAGTTAATGAGCCATGAGTATTTTCCTAATCAATAGATTTAAATGATTTCAATTGCTTTATAAATGTTACATTTATTGCTTCTTAAATGATTTAAATATTTTCTACATTTTGGTACATGAATCTTGATGATGATTCATGAAATGATGATGGAAATTATATTTGAAATATATCATGCTTATGGAAATCATGTTTTCGAAATTTGTCTTTTGTGTAATATGTTTACAAGTCATGAAATTCATTTTTGTGTTTGGGTTATGAAATGATGATGGAAATTGTATTTGAAATATATCATGCTTATGGAAATCATGTTTCCAAAATGTGCCTTTTTTGCAATATGTTTACAAGTCATGAAATTCATGTTTGTATTTGGGTTTGTGGTGTCCATCATGTTAAGTCACGTGCACGTTGACCATGTTAAAGGCTTCTCCCACCTGCCTGCTAGTGGCATGGAACTTCATTACGGACTCCCTTATATTTATTGTAGCTTCGCAAGAACTACTTTATGTATATGGTTTACTTGCAAGGCTTCTCCATCATGTTTATATGGACTACCTAAACCATTATGCTTGATTATGTTGTTTATGATTTGTTTTACAAGTTTGAGAATTTGAGAAATACATGTTTTATGGTTTCAATGCATTTTACTATGACACGAGTATTTTCAATGGTTTTGCTTGTTCCTCTACTATTAACTTGTTTCCCACAAGCTTTTAACTCACCCCTTCCTCCCCATCTCTAGGTGACGAGCAAGAGATCAAGAGTCAAGGCACCACTTCAAGTCTACATATTTTTGTATTTAAGTTAGTATATGAAAACTCAAGGCTTTAGCCATATTTCAAGTATTACTTATTCATGGATATTTTTGTATTTTGTATTACAAGTCTAGCGATGTTTTTATGTCTTGAAATGCATATTAAAGCTTTGTAAAACTCCACTCTTTTGAAGTTAACGAAATATATTTATGTTTTTCTCATGACTTTCCAAGCTTCT
>JANIIA010001740.1:0-14419 GCA_027478495.1 Erythroxylum alaternifolium | reverse complement strand
CATGAGATGTATTCATTTACCACACTTGGACCCGTTTCTCTGGTCCGACCCGTTCTCTGGAAACGGGATGTTACATTAGAAGGTGTGTTTCACTTTCTAAGCCCATTACCTTATGTTCTTGCAATGTATCACCACATCATCTCCTTTTAAACTAACAAATGCCCTAACGAGTCTTTAGATGAGCTTTTTGAGTCATTTTTATGCATGGTCCATCTAAGCACATTGATGGTGTAGTCACATTGCTCAAAGACTAAGTTAAACAATAATCTGAGTTGATGTATATGAGATCTTGCATTGTATACTGATAAGTGTTTAGTTGTGTATAATTATATACCCATATTTGATAGTTGTAGATTGCATCGTGCTTTTATGGGTAGTTTAGTTTGTATTTAGTTATTATATTGATTGTTTAGTGGGTGTGTTGGTTAGAATTGTGTTAGTTATTAGATATTTGTGTTTTAAGTGTTTTATAGGTTAAAGTAAGCTTTCGAGCTTCAATTTTATATTTTTTGAGGTGCCTTGATGAGTTTGCTAGTGTTTCAGGGCATAGAGTGAAAAACAGAGAAGATTCGAAAAAGACCCGGGAGCTAACTCAGGGCCACAATCGTGATAGAAAGATGATGGCGGTGCCACTATCATATCACTAAGGACCACAATTGTGGCCTGCACACTGACAGACAAGGGAATGCTTCCAGTTTAAGTTTTCGAGAGACTTTTTGGACCTTTTGGACCTGGAAAAGACCCTAGGGTTACCCTAATTGGAAAAGCCTATAAAAGGCTTGAGGATGAAACCTAAAGGGAGATTCATTTTCTACCACATTTGGAAGTTTCAAAGGAGAGAGAGAGAGAGAGAAGAAGAAGAAGAAGAAGAAGAAGAGGAAGAAGAGGAGGATAAGTGGGTCTTCTGAATGTTGCTACCTTTGGGATTATCCGATCCAAGTTCTTTCTCCTTTCCATTTTCATTTCATTTTTGTTCATTCAATGTATAAGTTTGAAATGGATTGTATGATGATGAATTTTGGATTTTTGATGACGTTCTAACTCTTCCTTCGGAATTTTACCTTGATTTAATGTTAATATAGTCATTTTGTGTTTTATTGATTAGGTGTTGTGATTAATTGTGGTACTTGCATATTTCGGTAATAAACTGAGAGGATGAAATGGATAAAAATGATTAGATTGGGTTAATAAGAGTTAGGCGATCCAATAGACCACATGATTAATCATATTGGTTATTGTGCAGAGAGAAATCTCGTGAGAGACCCGGTAGCTTATTAGAGGACTTAAGATCTAATTAGGGTTGTGGTCTTTTATTAATTGAGTGATTGCAATTTTCCTAATTCAATTATTATTATTTAGGGTTTAATGGTTATAACTCGAGAGAGAGTAATCAACTCTATAATAATCTAGAACCGACACCATAATAACGTATAAATGACTAGATTAGCATTGATGATAGGAAAAATCCCCTCTCTTATAACTTGGTAATTTCTCTCGATTGATTTCAATTATGACTTCTTTGTGCTGATCAATTTTAATTTCTTTTCGTGTTAAATTTTTGAATTAATTTCTTAAAATCAAATTCTCGTGTTTACTTTCTATTGTGTTTTTATTTTCACTTTAATAATTTTTTCAAGCCTTAGATAACATAGGATTATATTAGTTCACCCTCCTTGTAGGATCGACCCTTTACTTACTACAAATCACGACCCATGCGCCTGCGGTATTTGAGGCCTATAAATTGTAAGTTTGTAAATTAGACAACAATATTTAATGTGTTTTGCGTATTATTTAATAGTTCTATAGTATTTTTGCTACTTAATTTGCTTCAAGTGCACTTGTAGGTGATAATTGCCTTTATGAAGCAAAAGGAGAAGAATTCAGATGAAATCATGGCATGAAATTAAGATTTAAAGCAAGTTAGGTCCTATACGGCTGTGTACAATGATTATGTAGGTCTTTGTAAATGTGTGAAGATTTGAAGAATATTGTTTCTGGTCGTTTGAAGTTACACAGCCATGTAAGTCTTTATGCCTATATAAAATCATGAATTTAGGTCTTTTGGAGATACACAGTCACCTATATGACTCTGCATGTTGATCGTGTATATCCCAGAAACTCTAGTTTTTATTATAAAAGGATATGATAGGAGGCAAAATAAGAGGAGGCAAGTTTTTGAGCATTTTTTAGTCGTATGAAACATAGAGAACAGATAGTTTTGATCAGAGGATAGGGAAAACATAGTTTTAATTAGAGGAACAGGAGAATAGGAAGAATATGTCACAAGATCTAATAGAGAGCTTTATCTAATCCAACTGTATGAAGATTCATTAAAGAAAAAAGGGAGATTTAGAATATGATTTCGTTATTTTCTATTTGTTCTTTTGAATATTTGTCTTTGATTTTGTTTTCTGTGAATAACACCTAATTTGTTTAGTGCTTAGGTGCGATGAACGTTAAGTGTGATAACAATATGATTTAATCTTTTATTCAATCTGATTTTATTGATTGATTTATTGAGATTTAATTATATGTTATATTTTTGTTCTAATATATTTGGAATATTAATTTATGATTTGATTTCATATAATCGAGATTAAGAAATCCTTTTGTGTGATTATATTTACATGATTGGAAGAAGTTGCATGCAAACCTAGAGATATGTCAACATAAATCCTCTAGATTAGGGTCAAACCTAATAGTGAAATTCATAAATCAATAATGCAATCTTAGGGGTCTTTACCAAAAAGAGATTTTAGTTAATCAACTGAAGGGTTAGATGTTAATAATCTTCAGAAAGATATTAGCATAATATAGGAATTTTCATGGTCCAATAATCAATAATTTAATTGCAAGATAAGGGTTAATATTTAAGAATTCTTAGGGGGATTTATCACCTAGGTACTATTTTATTTGATATAAAATTTTCACAGCATTTTTCTTTGTCTGAATTCAATAAATCTTAATTTCGTTTGTTAAGTTTAATTTTTAATTAAAGATGTAATCTATCTCGATGGTTAGATAATAGAAAAAGGGTGAATACTAGTACATATTATCTTCATGAGATTGACCCGTACTTGTTAGTGTTAGTTATAGTTACACCGTAAACTTACGGTTTTAAAATTTATAAATTCTTATAAGCATAAAAATATAGTCAATTAAGTTTTAGGTGCCATTGTCAGGGATTGTGATATTAGGAAAGCTCATCTTTATTAATTTAATCATTATTTTTGGTATTTATTTATTTATATTTATATTTATATTTATATTATTAACTTATTCATTTATTTATCTTTTGTTCTTCTCTACTTTGACTTTGTGTTTGTAATTATTGTTGGGATTTAAGATTCATCGTCATAGATATAACCCACAATGGAAGTATGGAGAGGACAATATTCTCATGGGAGTTATGATATGTCATTGCCTATGGCAACATCACTAACTTGGAATGAGAGGTATGGGGACTTATATTCGAAAGCTCAATTGATATTCATGCTATGTTATGACGTTTATTGGGGTAACCATTACAATCATGAATCTTGGGCACAAAACTATATGTGGGAGCAACCATAAAAAATTGACCTCAGAGTACACATATAAGAATACTTATAATTAAAAATGGAGTAACCATTATGTTGATGAAAATAATGATTATCCTTTAACTGAATATTTACAACAGTAGCAAGAAAAATGACTGGTAGATATAATAATGGAATAACTTGTCAAAATAGAAGTGAGTCAACATAAATTCAAAGAGAGATTTTCTTCACCTGAATACATTGAATTGAATACATCATATTATTTGAACTTATTAATGCCTCAGATTAAAGAAGAGATAAAGGTCTACTTAACATATGAAGTTACATTTCAAGAGGACGAGAAGGGATTTGTTGTTTTATAAGAGTAAACAGAACAAATGAAAAAGATGATTGAGGAAAAAGAAGAGGATGAAAACCTTGTCTAAGAAGATGAAGTAAAAGAGTTCAAAAGAGGATTGAAGAAGAAGAGGAGGAGGAAGTCTTTATCTAGGAGGAAAAAGTTGAAGAATGGACAAAGGTGATTGAGGAAGAACAAAGGGAGGAGCCAAATGAGGAAACTATTGATGAATCATTGGTAGTCACCTTGAGCATGAATGGTTCCTAACTCCTACAAGACAAAATGTTTGACTGAACTAAAGATTCAAAGAGTTTTTTTATTCCTTATTTTATTAATAGTTTGTTATTGAAAAGGGCATTAATGAAGTCAATTAGATTTATTAATTTTATATATTACATCCTTATTATTATCTTCCAATATATGGCTTTTTATATATAACGAAACCAATATGTGGAGAAATAGGCGGAAGCAAGCAACTAATTATAAACCCATATTAATGCTAAATATGAAGGTTTCGTCATGTTAATGACATTAAAGAAGCACTACTTAGGAGGTGACCCACAAATTACGATGGGTTTCCTCTTTATTTTATTTTGTTTCCAATTTTTGGGTTAGTATATGACTTTATTTCATATTATTTTATCATATGTTGTTTCCATGTTTCTTTTTTTTATCTTTTTATCCTTGTTGTTTATATTTTTGCAAGGATGGATGTATCTAATATTGGATAGATCCTTCATCAAATTCATAACTTTGCTTACATTCTTATTCAGGGCAGTACCAGTTGAAACCCTTCTCAATATTTGTTATTATTTTATTTTTTGTGCTTACATTATGTACATTGGGGACAATATACAGTTTTAAGTATAGGGAGTTTATTATAATCATTTTTATTAAACCTTATTAATTGATGTCCTAAATTAGTTAAAATCTATCCCAAATACTTCCGATCATTATTGATTATTGAATTGAATTAGTATATAAAAGTATGAAAGTTAGAATAAACTTGCTTTTATATGTTATATTTTCAGCAATCATTGAGATAGTTAATTTGAAAGAAAATTGCATATTATTTACACACATAAGATCTATTTTGTGAGTTTTTGTGCCTAAGAGCAAATACACCATTATTTTATATATGTTATCATGCATAGTTAAATAATTCTAGAACTTGCTTTTATTATTCATATTGATATCACATTTGTTAAATTAGAAGCATTGAAATGTTAAGGCGTTTATATCAAACCTTTGTTTAGCCTATTTTCTTGATAATTACCCCACTATATTTTATCCCTTAGGAGTAACTAATTTTGAGATATAGCCTTTTTCATTGATTATAGCCTCAATATTAGCCTTCACCTTATTTTCTTAAAGCCTTTTTTATTGTTTTTGAACCCTGGATGTTATTTACATTTACTTTTTTACTTAAAACTTGAAATTTTGAAAATGTCCAACATTTTTTTAATTATTGATACGTAATTTTATTGATTGAAAAGAAAGTGATGAGAGCATGAGATTAAAAAAGTGTTAAAGCTATGGTATCAATGGATTTAAAATATGAAGGACCTATATTATGAATAAATAAGTTTCTTGTAATTTTATTTTATAAATTCCTTCAATTTTATTACCCTTTATTATCTTTATCATACCTTACCTAAACCCTATTAAAACCTTGTAAGAAGATCTTTTGATTTTTGTTTCTAGTTTATTTATAAGTCGTAGAGATATGATTTTATTGCAAGCTTATGGTAAGAATTCTTTTATGCATTGATTTGAGAGTTTTTACACTTTTCAACCTCGACAATTTGGTGCATTGAGTGAATTCTTGGTAAGGGTGTGTAAAGATTTATGCTTTTGATTTTAAAAAGATTATTGATATGATTATTATTGATATTAACTTATGAAGGTTAGTTCTAGGATAACTCGAATCTTATTGTATGTTAATTCGATTTGACATGATGATTTAAAGTGTGGATGAACAGGTTGATGATAATAAGGGATGGATGTTTGTAAGATTAATGATTTAGATTATGATTTACTTGAGGATAAGAAAAAGCTTAACTGTGAGGATGTTTGATAAATGCTTATTTGACTATAATTATATACCCATATTTAATGTGTTTGGTTTGTTATTTAAGAGTTTTATAGTGTTTTTGGTACTTAATTCGCTTCAAGTGTATTTGTAGGTGATAATTGCCTTCATGAACTAAAAGGAGAAGAATTCAGATAAAATCTTGGCATGGAACCAATATTTAAAGCAAGTGAGGATCTACACGAGCATTTATAGTGACTGTGTAAGTCTCTGTAAATATGTGGAGATTTAAAGAATATTATTTCTAGTCATATAAAGTTACACACCAATGTATCTTGATATACATGACCATGTAAGTCTGTGCTCATGTAAAATCATAAATTCAGATACTTTTGAAGATACACAGTCTCCTTTTATAGTAAAAACTAGGGTTTCTAGGATATACACAGTTACCTACATGATGGTGTATATTGACCATATATATCTTAGAAACCCCAGTTTTTACTATAAAAGGATGTGATCGAAGAAAAAATAAGACGAGACAAGTTTTTGAACATTATTTAGTTGTAAGAAACATAAAAAAGAGATAGTTATGATCAAAGGATAAGGAAAATATGAAGAATACATCACAAGATTCAATAGAAAGCTTCATCCAATCTAAATCACAAAAAGATTCATTAGAGAAAAAAGGAGATTTAGAATATGATTTTTGTTTGTTTGTTGTTTTGAAAATTTATCTTTGGTTTTGTTTTCTATGAGTCTAATTTGTTTAGTTCCTAGCTGTGATGAACCCTAAATTGTGATAATAATATGATTTGATCTTTTATTCAACGCAAATTTATTAATTGATTTATAGAGATTCAATTATATGTTATATTCTTGTTCTAATATATTTAGAATATTGTTTTATAATTTGATTTCATATGATTGAGACTGAGAAATCCTTTTATGCGAATAGATCTACCATAATTGGAATGAGTTATATGTAAACTGAGAGATAGGTCAATATAAATCATCTAGATAAGGTTCAAACCTAATAGTGAAATTTACAAATCAATAATGCAATCTTGGGGGTTTTAACTAGAAAGAGATTTTAGCTAATCAACTGAATGATTAGTTGTTAATTGTATTGAGAAAACTATTAACATATGATAGGAATTTTCAAAATTTAATAATCAATAATTTAATTACATGATAAAAGGTTAATAGTTAAGAATTCTTAGGGGGATCCATCACTTAAGTGCTATTTATTCGATATCAACTTTTATAGTATTTTCCTTTGTCTAAATTCTTTATTGTTTCGATCTTAGTTTAGTTTGTTTAGTTTAATTTTTAATTAAATAAAAATTGTTTCAATGGTTAATTAATAGGAAAAAGGTGAATACTAGTACCTACAATCCTTATGGGATCAACCTATACTTTCTAGTGCTAGCTACAGTTACATTGTACACTTGGAGTTTTAAAATTGATAAATTCTTATAAGCATAAGTATATAATCATTCAAGTTTTTAATTGGATTTTCTTATCCAAGCCAATTGCCTTTACGAACTTTTGGATATAACATGATTTAGTTTTATCAATCATCTTTGATTTTTCATTAAAATCTTGCTAGTCACTAAAGATTTTCGCTAATGGGATACCAATGTATATCAACTCTTGTTTACTATTGAGTTTTCATTTCAAAGCCCATTTTCCTAGGATACGAGTAAGTCTTTGCCTTTTTTTCTTGTGAATATGCATCTTCATTTTAACTCATATGCCAAGCATTAACCAAGGCTTGTTAATACTTATATGATTATCCCTTTTAGACTTACAGTTCTAAAAACTAACTAAATCATGAACTAAATCATCAATTAATTAGTAAGCTTAATAGTTGTTGCTTCCTACTGTGACACTAACATTCCTTCAAAAATTACCCAAGTTATCATCCTTCCTTACAAAAAGTATATGGCTTACCATATCCTATAAATTTGTTTAAGTCAGTTCCTATTAATGGTCTTCTGAAGACATTAATTGAAGCACTAAATTATTGTTATTAAAGGTAGTTATGAATCATATTTAACTTATTATCGTTAATAGCAAGTTCTATTATATCATTTATTGCAGTTGTTATTTTATGTGTCCTGTGATCTATAGTTGTAATAATGAAATTAACAATTCATTTCGTATAATTTTATGAAGGATGAAGTATGTTGCATTACTGATGGACTCGCTTTGCATCATTATCTTATTTCGTTTTAACATAAACAACATGTCCTAATTAAATATTTTTTATCACTTTTATATTGGAATTTATGTTTTCTATTAAAACATCTAGTCAAATATTATTTAATTTAAAATTTTAGAAGTACAATAACTTCATCATATCATAATGGGAAAGAAATTAAAATTATATTATATTTAATTTTTTTTAGGTTTTATATGAGTTATCAAACCTTAATAATCATGTTTTAATACTTTAACTCATTAATCAAGTCATTAAACTACATAGTATGCAAAAAACTTGAGTTGACTTTATAATTAGAGATTATGTATGAATGAAATAAAATTTAAGAAGAAATTGAAGATTATACTAAAGCAGTTGAAGCTTTATCAATGAAATAGTAATAAAATAATACTATTTTTATAATGGATTAGATGAATCTAAATGAATTATATCATATTAAGTTTAACAAGATTATTCACATTTTTCTAAATTTATTCAAATATTAAACACTAAAAAATGGTAACTACAATCCAAGTTAAAATAAAATTGCAATAATGTTATAAATAGCAACATAAACAATTCAAAAACTTTTTGGTTTTGGTAGTTATTTAGACAAGTTAACCTTTTAAACCCTTTTCTAATACACACTCCATTTAAAATAAGTCATCTTTAACTTCCTTAAATTTCAAATCTTTATGGTATTTAATTTTGTAGCTTGTGGTTAGCTGCTTTTCTTGTAATTTCCTAGTTGTCATGTACTAATACTATCATTTTGAGGTCCTTTCGTTGCTTAGTTTAATTATTCATTCCTTTCTAAAAAAAATTAGTGGAGTTAGTTCAATCATTTAAACCATTACTTTATTACTTATCAATTAATATATGTTGTCATACTTTTGTCTTTTTTATGACATTAGAATTTTTGGTCTTAAAAAATACATAAAAAGAGAATGAATTATGTTTGTACAATTTTTATACTATCTAAAAACTAACAAATGAATTATTTATATTAATGATTAATTGACCAGGATTAAGATTAAATACTTAGAGTGTAACTCTTCGGGCCATTGGATGGCTTTTGATGTGGAGGTAAAGATTAGTTCAAAAGTTATACAAAAAAATTAGTGTTTTAAGTATCTAGAATCTATCATAACAAGCAATGGAAAAATCCTTGAAGACATAGTTCATCGTATTAGATCAGGGTGGCTTAAATGGAGAAATGCTTCAAGAGTTTTATATGAGTTTTATGCGACAAAAAGATACCACTCAAGCTTAAAGATAAATTCTATCATTTAGCAATTAGGTCTACTATACTCTATAGGGTGGAGTTTTGCCTATCAAACAGGTGCATAGTCATACGTTAATAGTAGCGGAGATGAGGATGCTTCGTTAGATATGCAAACCTATTAGAAGAGATAAAGTCAGGAATGTAATGGTAAGAGATAAAGGTGGCTAATTAATGGAAAATTAAGAGAGACAAGGCTTAGGTGGTTCGAAAATGTTAATATAAGACACCCTGACACTCCAGTAGATATGAGAAGATTCTACTTATATGCTGCAAGAGAAAAAAAAAAGGAAAACCTAAGACAAACTAGGAGAGGTTATCAAGAATGATATGGCTATGCTGGAACTTATCGAGGATATGACCCTCAATAGAAAACTTTAGTGTACTAGAATACAAGTAAAGAATCTCATATAGAGAGGTCATTCTCTTTCTTATAAGTTTTTAAAACATTTTTCTTTCAAAATTTATACCTTATATTTAGCCTAAAAATTTAAATATATAGTACTTTCCTCTTAGTTATTTAGCCTAAACTTTTTCTTACTTGGCCTAAATATTTTCTTATAATGGCTTGTTTGATTTATTTTTTTACTTGTCTTATTTCTTTTTTCTGTATTCATTTACTTATTTTATTTTATTCTTTACCTTGTTTTATATTTATTTATTTTATATTTTTATTTATACACATTTATTTATTTTATTATTAACATCTTTTATGTCTGTTGTATTTTTATTTTTATTTTAATAATTATTACTTTATTATTTTAATATGTGTATGTATATATATGGTTCTATAAAAAAACCTCTCTTCCAGTTAGGAGTAAGGTTGCATACTATTGGACCTCGCATATTAGCAGGACTTTATTTGGTTGTTATCATCATTGTTGTACAATGTAATCACAATTGTAATTAAAGCGAGTAGGAAAAGAGAGAGAAAATCAATTTATAATGGTTCAATCATATTATTCTTTGCTTATGTCCACTCTTCATGCTCTATTCGAAAGTTTCTTTCTTTAATGGGTTAGGAAGAATCTTTTACACAATATATTCTTTATCATAAATGATGACGACCCTTACAGCTATCTTAGTTTGTCTTAAGTATAGAAGAACCTTTTAGGACATTAATTTCTTACTTAACTAATCTCACAAATGTTTAAATACAAGTTAAGAATTCTCTTTCTTAATCATATAATATAGTAGAGGCTCATATTATGCTCACACATATATAAATGCAATAAAAGTCTTAATAGTCTCCCAAGACCCTTAGCACCTAAGATCATTTATATAACTTATTTATAGTCTATTTATACTCATAGCAACTAAATATGCTCGTTAGAGCCATGCATTAGTTGTTATAATAGCTAGTAACAACGAAATTAGTTAACTTAAAACTTAATTTAATTGAAAGATGAATATTATACTATAAGAAAATTACAAATTATCGATGAAAAATACCATAGTAAACTAGTGACGAAAATTGCCTCCTGTTGATAAATTTGTCAGGAAAAAAGGTATTTTACAACAAAAAATCATCATTAAAAGAGGAGGCAAAACTTCGTTGACAGAATTTAGCGATGAAAGAGTGAAAATCGTCATAAAAATAGGCGTCAACTGTTCCTGGCAAAAATTGCGTATGAAATTTACTGATGGAAAGAAATTTTTATAGGGAAATTACCTACGGAAACATCACTTCGTAGGTAATTTACCTACAAAAATATGTTTATGTAAGGAATTTCTAGGTAGAAATAAAGTTTCGTAGGTAAATTACTATGAAGTAATGTTTTCGTAGGTAATTTCCCTACAGAAACACCATTCCATTGGGTATTTACCTATGGAAACCCCATTCCGTAGGGAATTTCTCTACAGAATGGTGTTTCTATAGGAAATGTTCAAACGACATTGGTATTGTGCTTTAAATTGGAAGGAAAACATCTACCGTTTACCCTTATGTTGATTTTTCCTTCTAGATCTCCCGTTTTACTCTATATGGTGATTAACACACAAGATCTCATCTTGATGTTAAGACTTGATGGGTAGCTAATCCATCAAACTACTAGCACCAGTTTAATCACCAATCTCCATAAAACATCTAAAAATGATGATATCACTATAAACTCTTTATTTGAGTGAATGTTCCCTGATACATGTTTCAATTAATAATTTCAACATGTAGACATTGAATTGATACTCTATACAAATCCATTCCTATCATATCAAGAATTATAATAAAACACATATGAGTTCATCACTCATCAAAATTGTGGTTCGTAATAACAAAATGCTAAGGTGTATGTTTTAAGATTAAAGTAACGGCCCACTTTATTCTTTAAAACATACTTGATTCTAGATTCATTTAATAGTGCCATTATCGATATTCAACTACTATCATGATATGAAACTCATCATTCCCTTAAAGTAAACTCTTTTACTTACACAGAGATAAATCGCAACACTACAGTCTAAACCATAATTAAATGACTAACTTGATTATTCAACTGTGAATCAAATAATTTAGATAATAATATACATGTTTCCCATACATCTCCATGTATATGTATATTACTTACAAAAAAATCTTGGTACCATATAACTAGATATATAATGTTCATACAAATAAAACCGAACTCTTTTGTTTTATCAATAATAAATATTTTCATTACAAAAGTAACTGGAAGAAATTAAGTTATATGTAAATACACTTGCCTTCCAGTGCACTATATTTACATAACTTCAACATTATTGTGTTATGTGTTAAAAGTGAGCACATCGATGGTGTCTTGCTCACTAGGTCTGCAAAACTCATCAAAAATTACAACATGGCTTTTCAGGTATGAGAGAGGGGATTTAGTTGCTAAGATGCTCTAAAAGAAGAATAGTTCTTGTGTTTTTAGATAGAAGAAATCGCTCAAAGGCCAGTCAGTTGAGACTGAAATGATAGATAGAGTTTTTATGTAGTTCCTCATTTATGTGGCATATTTTGTAAATAATGTTATAGACTCTGATAAGCTTTCGATACTGCCTATATTTGGATGATGTATGTAATGTTACAATGTACATTATGTTTTATGAAATGAAAATAAGGAATTGAGTTTTAGATATTGGGTAATTGTGTTTTAATTATGATGCCATGATAAGTGATGTGACTGGCGCATTGCTTCCACCAGGCATGTGCCCATATGTCTGATGGATGTACGGACACATGTCAGATGGGAGTAGGGTGCTACACTCTCCTTGTGCTTAAGGTGGCTTAAATGAACGGTGCAGTGTAGTGCAGTCACTGATCTCAAAATCTGCATATGAGCTACCCTGTTATAGATTCCGCCTTCCTTGTGGTTTTCTTTCCTTCACCTTCTCCTACGCAATCGTTTCTTTCTAAATGCATTCCCAGGATACTTAATCTCTTCCCATTATCCTTTAGGTTCGGTTTCCTTAATATTAGTTAGAAGTAGAGGAGAACTGTTGTCTTTCTTTGTAGGCTCTAACTCTCCTAACCCCAACTTCTGACTAAAAGTGTAGGGAATCATGTTAATACTCGCTCCCAAATCCAAAAATGCCCTGGCTATGTTGACTCCATTGATACTGTAAGGAATGAAAAAAATCTCCTGGGTCTTCTTTCTTCTGTGTTGTGTTAGGATTTCCTTCTGCTATATGCTCTTTCACCTTTTTCTTAGCTGGTCCATTTAACGTGAGCGTTGTTTGTAGTTTATTCGTTATATCCTTAATCTTATTTGATTCCACTGAGCAAGAATAGGGTATGGAATTTTAGGTTGAGGCTCCTTGGTTGGCTCAATTATAAGCTCACTTGGAAGGACTTCCAAAATTATTTATCCTTCTCTCTTATCTTCGTCTTCCTTCACTGTTCAATTTTCTTTTCCTGTGTCTTAGTGATGCCATAATTCGTTCCTTTAGGTTGACCTTATTATTGATCAGTAGGTTACCTACACTTCTAGAAGACAAACCATTACTAAGTTGACCTACTTGAACCTCCAAGTTGTGGATGGATGAGCCAGAATTCATCATAATCTGGTCAAACTTTACTTACATCTTGTTCTGACTCTCCTCCTAGCTAGAAAACATCCTTTTTTAGTTCTCTTTTTAAGTTGTCAGTTTAGACCCTAAAACATCCATCAGCTTGTCCATTTTGCTATCCATCGACCCAATTCGATCTTGCTAAAATCTAGGAGGTCCTTGCGGTGGCCACTTGTATTGTTAGTACTCTAAGAAAAATTCAAGTGGTTTTTCTACACTAGATTATAAGTGTTCGAGTAAGGGTTATTACCTCTTTACGGCTGGCCTATGTAACTTACCTATTCTGTATCATTGACTCTTAACAGGAAACATTCAGCTGAACCATGGTCGTTCTGCCCACATAGCTCGTACTGTACTTATATAGCTTTCGCCATAGATGAAGATGCTCTTTGCATATTACTTAATTGCTTAGTAAGAGCTGTGATATGTGCCTACAAAGTAGTAACAGAGTCAATCGGAATCATAACCTTGTTGCTCCTTTTGTCCTTGTCTACTCCTCTCGCTTAACCACATGCAACTGTTACTCCCCAATTCTTCCAGGAGATCATGAGCTGCATCAATATTCTTCCTCATCAACGAACCTTCAGCAACTGCATCTATTGTTCCTCTCGTGCTCCGATTCACACTGTTGTAAAGCATATGCAATAGGAACTCCCTCGGAAGGTAATGGTGGGGACAACTTCTTTACAATTCTTTGAATCTTTCCCAAGCTTCATATAGAGACTCCTTATCGCTCTATTGAAAGTTTGTGATGTAAAATCTCGTTACCTATGTGAGGTTAAAATAGTAAATATGAGTGATAAATGAGAGCTTAGAAATGCATTTTTCATGCTCATGTATAATATGGCATACAAATACACGTGATTAGTGAAGATCTTGCACATGAAAATAATTGTACATGCATTCATGAATAATTCCGAGTATAATTGGATTGAATTGTGAATTTTTGAGAATTTTGAATATTTCTGCATTGAAAATATTATTGGTTAGTAGAATT
>JANIIA010001675.1:0-14422 GCA_027478495.1 Erythroxylum alaternifolium | reverse complement strand
TATATATTATTAATAAAATTATAAGACGATTTTAATTTAAATATAATGGAAATATTTAATTTTAAAAAATATAAAATAAAATTTTACCGACGGAATTATATAAAACTTCCGTCGCTAACTTTTTGAATATTTCCGACGGAATCTATAAGTTTCCGTCGGTAATACAGAGTTATTTGGCGACGGAAACCTTACCGTCGGCACCTTTGTCGACTGTACGATGTCAACTTTACATACGGGTATACTGTGCCTGTCGGTAAATTTAGCGACGGAATATGGTCGACGGTCGGCAACGTTTCCGTTGATATTACCGACGGAAATGATATTCGGTCGGTAATTTTACCGACGGTCAAAGATAGGTCGTCGGTGAATTTAGCTTCGGCCGAATCACCGACGTTTTCTTCCGTCGGTTTATTCCGTCGGTAAATAAATTTACCGACGGTATATTACCTTGTTCCGTCGGTAATTTCCGTCTGTAATCTACTATTTTCTTGTAGTGTTATAAAGTGAAACTTCTTCTTTCTTTCTTCTTTCCATTAAATTATTGTTGGCTATATTATATCATTAGAACAAAGTGGGTGACAATTACTCAAAATTTAACTTTAGCATTAAGTATTAAAGAGACATTATTAATTTATGTAGAATATTCTAAATAAAGAGCTAATGCTATTTATAACATTCATTCTTAATAATAATTCTCTCGTTTTCTTTATTAATCAAAATTACCTTTTAAATTCTGTAGATTTTATTCCACTAATTATTTGGTAAATATAGCGTTTATTTGATATTCAATTTTGTTTTGATATTATTCTTTATTCTTGGCAACTCTTTATATGTATTTGACTATTTTAGTTCTTTTATTAAGGGTCATTAGCATATTTAAAATTTAGTTTAAGTACTTCCTTAAATCTTAGAAGTACTTATGATGGATTTTCTTTTTCCTCAGTTTTCTTACTTTATTTGAGTTGATATTTCTTTTTTCTGTGACATATGATGTACTCAAATATGTCATAGACTCTTAATATAAATTTAAAAATTATTAAGAACTTTGTTCTTTCCTTTATAAGATTCTCATTACTTGCCCTTGAATAGAATTCTCTTAAAATTTTTCTTTTAACTTTTCTTCAATCTTATTTAGATCAAATAAGAGAACTACTTATCGTGGTTACATTGCAATATTTTGATATTGGATCACAACCTCTTTAACCTTTTATTTGTTATTATAGCTTACAAATATACAACAAAGTATCTTCTTCTCAAACTTGCTTTGTAGTTAATCTAGAACAAATGCATAACTTAAACATTTAAAAACACGAAAAATAACTTTTATAGATTTGATCTTCCATAGCTTCTCATATAGTAAAATGGATCCAAGTTTTACTTGTGGTAATTTACTAGTTATGTGAGTACCATCTTCATAAAATTTGCATGAATCTTAGTGGCACATTTTTAATATGAAGCATATTACTTCATGTTTCAACAAGAAGATTTTTCCTTTTAGCAACTACATTTTGTTATAATGTGTTGGAAGATGTCAATTATCATTTAATATTACAAATCAGATAGTTTTGGAACTCATGAGAGGTATAGTCTCTTCTCTTTATCTTAGCTTAGGCATTTTATTCTTCATCCTATCTTAATTTTTACTATATTCTTGATTTTTTGGATTTGTCTTGGACTTTTTATTTTTTCATAAAATAAATAGATTTACCTTAAATTTTCATTGATGAAGGCAATCATATAATATATTCTATTTGATACTTTCGTTATTTGATCAAACATTTCTATATAGACTAATTGAAGAGGCATATTTAATTGAACTTTGAAAATTGCAAAGGGGTTTATGCGTTTACCATTTCGACAACTAGCATATATGATACCATTTTAAACTTATAGTTAGAGAGGATATTTTCTTGGCAAATTCTTTATCATCACCTTAAGTTTTAAAGAAGCTACATATCTTAAATGTGTATATCATAAATCAATGGTACCATACTTCCTTGTCTTATCCACATATGTTGATATTAAATAAATAAGACCAGCATCGTCCTTTCATGATTGACGTGCTAATGGAATTTCAAGTTTTTATATATCTTTTGTCATCCAGTCTAAACATCATATAACATCATGTTTGCTCCAAGTTAGGTTACAAATAATATATTCTTTTTTATCCTAAAAACATGATATATGTTGTGCAATTGTAACTAGCAAGGACCATGATAAGCTATAACCATTGTTTTGCCAATATATGTAATAAACAATATAGGATTATTGATCTTTAATACAATTCATTTTCCTTTATGTTATGATATGTTCAAAATTTTCTTTTCATCTCTATTCAAATAATTAGAGTAACTCAAATTAATAATTTAATCACTATTATGATTAATTTTTTGTTTGTTGAGATAAATAATGCCTCCTTTGATATACTTGAGGCTTAAATCTCTTCTTTAACTGAGTACTCTTTAGCCATCTATTTCTTTCTCCAAAAGCGAAGGGACGCATGAAAACTGATAATCAAAAGTAAAATATTATCTTTTTTCATAGTTATGAAACTAATTATTTGTCAATGATACTTTGTTTTCATTTTCTCTCCCTTAATCTTGACGAGCTCTCTTTACTGTGAACTCCCTTTTACTTGTCTCTATTATGAATTGTTTGATTTCTTAACTTTATGAATTTATATGACAGATTCATAATTTATATGAATCCTGTTATCAAACTTTTTTATACATATATTTATTGTGTCTGTATTTTTTATATACATTATTATGAATAATTTTAGGATAAAATGTTTATAATGGCTAATCTTATTATTATTAGGGCTTAGTAACTCTAATTATATAAAATTCTATGTTTATATGCTTCATCGCATAAGGTGTTGAGACATTTAATTGTAGTTAATTATTTTAGTATAATAAATTTTATCCTATAGAAATCTTTGTTATGTTAAAATAATTGGATAGGATAAAATGCCAAAACTCTCTTAATTTACATATATGAACAAAGAATTGTTTCAATAATTTTATCATAAAGTTTGCATAAATCTCGTTCAATAAAAAATTTTAGCCCGCAAGTAATTTTTATGTCTTTAGATTTATGTTATGTAGATATATTTTATAGTAGACATATGTTTAAAATAGTTAGCCTTAAATGTTGTTTGTTAAGCATGCATGTTTATAAATATCGCAATTCAAACTATTGATATCAATTTTGATGTCCTAAGTTAAACAAGGGGAACTATAAAGTCTGGAAGTATAGAATTCTCCTTCAGTTAGGGAGATTGGATATTGATTATGCTATTATGAAATAGGAAACACCTAAGATTACTAATGATAGTTCTACAGATGCAGCCCAATATATGAAATGGGAACGGTCTAACTAGCTAAGTACCATGCTCATAAAAACAAAAATATCTGCTGCTATTTATGGTTTCATTTACCAGTATAATGAAAAACAAAACCATCTGCTACTATTTATGGTTTTGTTGACCAGTATAATGATTTCGGTTGTATGCTCAAGTCCATTGATCAACAATTTGAAACCTTCATTGAGGCACTTGTAAAAACCCTAATAATGAAGTTCTCCTTAATGAAGCTCACTACTCTTTAAGGTTTCACAAGCACATTATAAAGATGTGGGAGATTGTGGCTTAAATGAAGATACTTGAGGTTGAGATGTCATATTCTTTCCTTGTGCACTATATTCTGAACTCACTTCCACAGCCATATAGTCCCTTCAAAATATCTTATAATGCATATAAAGAAAAATGGTTAATCAGTGAATTAATGGCTATATATGTAAAAAGGGAAGGAAGGCTATTGATAGAATAAAGGGTAAGATCTAATAGTGCATGTATGGAAATTCATAGAAAGCCCAGGAGTCAAGTCAAATAGAAGGGGAAGGGCAAAATACTTGCCTAACTAAATATCAAAAAGGAATGTAAGTGTTATTTTTATAAAAAGAAAGGGAAAATGAAGAAGGATTGCAAAAAGTACAAGAAATGAATTAAGTTTAAAGGTACTAAAATCTCATTTCCTATTACGAATCCAATATTGTTGAAATTTGTTATGACACATAGTGGATTGATTTTGGTTGTACAATTCATATAAAAAATGTGTTACAGGACTTCTAAAACCTAAGGAAACTAGTAGGAAGTGAGTAATACATATTTTTTGGAAATAAGATTCGCTCAAATGCAGAGGCCATTGGAGATTACAATGTTTTGCTAAAGAGTAAGCATGTTGAAAGAGTTTTTTATATTTCAAACTTTTTTAGGAATCTAATTTATTTTTCAAGGCTTTTACTATTTAGATATTCTTTCCTTTGTTATGACATATCTATAAAGTTATTTTTCAAATCAAACATTATTGGAAGTGGTAAAATTTTAAATGTTCTTTTGCAAAATAATGCTTGTTATAATGCAACACATATGTATGCTGGTATTAAAAGATGTGTTATGAATGAAGCTTCTTCTGTTTTATGGCATTGGATATTAGGACATATCTCTATAGAGAGAATCAAAGACTAGAAAAGGATGAAGTACTTAGTACATAAGATTTTACTAACTTTGAAACTTTTGAGGACTAGATAAGGGAAAGCAGGCCAATAAGACTAAAAAAGGTGTCCATAAAAGTTTAATCGTATTGGCGATCATACATATAGATATTTGTAGTCTAGATATAGACTCGTATGGTCATAAATACTTAATCTCATTTATATATACTCATATGGTCACAAATACCTAATTTCATTTATAGAAAATTACTCACAATATATGCATCTCTACCTACTTCATAATAAGAACGAAGCATCAGAAGTCTTTAAAGCTTTCAAGGAAAAAGTAGAGAAACAATGTCGTAAGCAAATTAAAACTATGAGATCAAATAGAGGTGGAGAATATCATGGTAGATGTATTGAAGATGGACAAGCACCTAGTCCATTTGCAAAGTTTCTTTAAGAAAATGGGATTGTTGCCTAATATACCATGTCTTGTTCTCCATACCAAAATGGAGTGGCTAAAAGGAGAAATCAAACTTTACTAAACATAGTACAAAGCATGCTAAGTAGCTCCAGGCCTCCTAGGTCTTTATGGACTAAGTTCTAAAGATGGTAGTGTATATATTAAATCAGGTTACAAAAAAGGAGTGTAAAAAATGCCTTTTAAATTATTTAAAGGTTAGAAACCAAGTTTGCTACCTATATAGTTTGGAGATGCCTGTCTAAATAAGTGTTTTCAATCTATAAGAGAAGAAATTGGATCCAAGGACCACTAGTTGGTATTTTGTTAGATATCCGAAAAGGTTTAAAGGATAGCATTTTTATTGAATGATACAAGGCAAGATTTGTCGCAAAGTGATTCACTCAAAAGGAGGGAATCAATTACATAAAGACCTTTTCTTTTATATGTGAAAAGGATTCTCTTTTTATAAACTTAGCATTGGTTGCATATTTCAATTTAGAGTTACAATAAATGGATTAAAAATGACATTTCCCAATGGTGGTATGGAGGAAGAGGTTTATATGAAACAACGTAAAGGATTCTCCTCTAATAGTGATGAATAATTGGGTTGCAAGCTTAAGAAATCATTATATGGGTTGAAACAAGCCTCTCGTCAATAGTGCCTAAAATTTCACGATGTTATCTCATCATTCAATTTCAAAGAGAATGTTATGAATGAATGCATATACTAAAAGGTTAGTGGTAGTAAGATTTGTTTCCTTGTCTTATATGTTGATGAAATTTTACTTGCAACTAATGATAAGGGCACGCTATATGAGATAAAGCAATTATTCACTAAAAATTTTGAGATGAAAAATATGGGTGATGCTTTTTATATCATTGGCATTAAAATACATCGAGATAGGTTTTTTAGGATTTTGGGACTATCTTAAGAAACCTATGTTAACAAAGTTCAATTTAGACTAGTGCTTGTAAAATGACTTAGAAAGGGAAAGAATGGAAAATATTCCATATGCTTCCACAGTTGGAGCCTAATGTATGCTCAATTCTACATGAGGTCTAACATTGAATTTGCTATAAGAATGCCAAGTTGATATAGAAGTAATTTAAGCTTAACCCGTTAGATAGTTGCTAAGAAGATGATGTGATATTTATAAGACACCAAGAATTACATACACATGTATAGTCAAACTGACAATTTGGAAGTAGTTAGGTACATAGAAGTGGATTGTGTTGACTGAGTTGATTCACAAAAATCAACATCAAGCTACATCTTCATGCTAGCTCGCAGAGTTGTATCTTGGAGGAGAGCCAAGAAAACCTTGATCACTTCCTCTATTACAAAACCTAAATTTGTGTCCTGCTTTAAGGATACGTTATATGGTACATGTATCAAAACATATCTGGGCTTAAGGTTGTGGATACCATTTTTAACCCATAAAGAATTATCGTGACAATTTAATTGTTATGTTCTTAGTCAAGAACAATAGAGTGGGAGTCGAACTAAACACATCGGTATCAAATACTTAGCCATTAGAGAACAAGTTAAGAAAAAGAAAGTTGCTATTGAGCAAATTAGCACTGAATTGATGATTAAAGATCCCTTGAAAAAAGGCATGTCTCTAGTAAAATTCAAGGATCACATTGTAATATGAGATTAAGTTCCTCTTTATATTGTACATTATATTAAAGAAATTCAATTTTATATTATTTTCTCATTTTTTGTGCACATTATTTTTTTTAGAAATATCATATAATTGGATCAGGAGTAAATGTAGGGTTTACTCATAAAAAAAGGTCATCATAAAGTTAGGAAATATTATATATTGTAATACATGAAAGATAGTGCTCACTTAGTAGAGAACTTATCACTATGATTCATGTATTCTATTTCTTATAAAGTAAGACTTGATTTTCAGTTACCAAGTTGACCGTTAGACCAAGTAGGAGAATGTAAGTATGATAGAGTGGTCCAACGGTTACACAAAAGCTTGGTAATGTTTACCAGTGCATTGGTAATGTTACTATGATTTTAGAAAGTCGTTTCCCAAGTTATATGGTGAGTTTGATGGAAACTCGCCTATATAAAGATAGTTTAGGACATTAAGGTCCCTATTCTCATATGCTCATACACATATATCATCTAAGGTGACCTTGGAGAGATTAGAAAAACTTAGTGTGTCAAAAGGCAAAAATTTCATCTACACAATATTAGTAATGGTAGGAGGTAAAATCTAAGATTTTTTCTGCGTAAAGTTCAATATAGACTTATAGCTATATTTGTAAGTTGTTTGACATCTTTCACTCCGTACTCACACCTGACGACCACTCTTACTCACGAAAGCTCATCTCTCCTCACACTTCACTTACACTCTTTTGATTGGTTTCTAACACACGGATGCGCTTTGTAACAGACCAGGGATTAGGTGAGAAGAGAAAGAATTGGAGATGAGAAAAGAGCAGAGAAGGTTTGAAAGGAATTTGTTAATTGTATTTTCTACCATCCTCATATGTAAGAACGGTGTATATAAGGATTCACAAATTCTCTCCTAGCTTATTATAACATAATAACAACTTTGTAACAAACACAAACAATTACTAAGTGGCATTTGACAACTGAAAAAAACAAAACAATCCCTCAATTTCCTAATTGTTACATTACCCACCCTTCAAAAATCACCTTGTCCTCAAGATGAAGGTAGGAACTTTGGAAACTATTGAGCGATGGCATCGCGATCTTCCCATGTAGCTTCATCAAGTTCCTTACCCCTTCATTTAATTAGAACTTAGGGGATGGCAGTACCTTTAACTTTAAGCACTCGACTGTTAATGACCAATTCAGGGACAATGCTGGTACCATCAAAAGAAGCAAGGTCTGGGAGAGGAGAGACTGGGAAAACAACGTCACCATAAGCAAGCCATAGTTTAGAGACATGAAATACTGGATGGATCCTTGTAGTAGGGGAAGAGCAAGTTTGTAGGCAATAGTGCCAACTTGTTGAATGATCTCAAAGGGTCCATAATAGTGAACAGAAAGCTTGAGAGAATGTCGGGCCACCACTGTCAATTGCTTATAAGGTTGTAATTTTAAATAGACCATGTCACGTACTGGGAACTCCCTTTTAGTGCGTCATTTGTTTGCTTGTTGTTTCATCCTATTTTGTGCCTTAAGCAGCTGGTCCCTCAAAATAAGTAGTATATTCTAGCGCTCTCGCAAATATGTTTCAACAGAGGCCACAGTAGAAGGTGTATGAGAGGTTATTTCGATACCTAGGTGGACTTGGGTAGGTTTATAGCTATAGAAGGCTTCAAATGGAGTTAGTTTAAGGGCTGAATGGAAATTGGCATTGTACTGCCATTTAGCGAGCGATAGCCATGAATTCCATAACTTGGGGTTGTCATGAACCATACATCTCATATAAGCTTCTAAGCAGTGATTCAACCTCTTTATCGTCGGATTGTGGGTTGTAAGCTGT
The DNA here is from genome assembly GCA_027478495.1 of Erythroxylum alaternifolium. Taxonomy (NCBI): domain Eukaryota; kingdom Viridiplantae; phylum Streptophyta; class Magnoliopsida; order Malpighiales; family Erythroxylaceae; genus Erythroxylum; species Erythroxylum alaternifolium. Next base: position 5,986 of record JANIIA010001675.1, on the reverse strand, counting down.
ACTCATGTGTAGGTGAGGCCCAAGAGCGCTGAATAATTCTTTCCAAAATAAGCTAGTGAAGAGAGCATCTCGATCTATAATAATTGCAAAAGGGAGTCCATAGAGATTATAAATGACGTCAAGGAAGGACTGGGCAACTTGCTTTGTTGTGTATGGATGAGACAATGCAAGAAAATGGCCATACTTTATAAATTTGTCAATAATTACCATCATAGAGTCCTTGCACCTAGATTTCGGTAACCATCGATGAAGTCCATATTGATTTGGTCTCACGCCAACGTTGGTATTGCTATTGGTTGGAGTAATCCAGCGTATGCAACTTGCTTAGGCTTACACTGTACATTAACTTACCTATTCAGAAACTTATTTCTTCATTCTAGGCCAATAGAATACGTTGATAAGTCCCCTCTAAACTAGCATGACCACCTAAAGCAGACTTATGTTAAATTCTATCAACCATTGTCTAAAATCTTCGGCATTACCTACATAAATTCTTCCTTTACATCTGATTAGTCCCTGTCTTAGAGAGTAGTCCCCTTGAGTAAAAGACCCTGATATTACCATTTGTGCTAGGAAGTCTTAGGCCCAAACATCATCAAGCTTCCGATCAAATCTTCTATCCAATCTGGTACAAGATGAGAAATGGCATAACAATTTGAGTACACAGTTTTTCTCAATAGGGCGTCAACAACTTTGTTCTCCATACCCTGGCGATAAACTATAGAACAATCTAGCCCCAATAGCTTTAAGAGATCTTTCTTTTGTAAGTGAGTGTGGAGCTTTTGTTGCAGTAGAAAATGCAAGCTGTTATGACTATTTTTCATAATAAAAGAGCTCCCCTCGAAATAATGTCTCCAATGATCAACAACAAGTAGGACAACGAGGAGTTCTTTATCATAAATTGACAACTCTTGATTCTTGCTACTTAAGGCCTTGCTTAGATAAGCAACTGGATGATGCTCATGCATGAGCACAAAACCGATGGTAGTATCACTTGCATCTGTTTCAAGGAAAAATCTTTGAGAAATCTAGTAGGATGAGAAGAGGAGTTGAGCACATAGCAGGCTTGAGTACCTTAATTAAAAAGTTGCTTGTGCCGAGGAAGACCATAGGAAGGCATCTTTCCTTAAGAAGTTTGTGGGAGGCCTGCTGATAGCACCATAATCCTTTATAAAACGTCTATAATAGCTTGTGAGACTAAGAAACCCCTTCAACTCCTTGACGATGGTCGATGCCTAGAATCCTTTATATGAAATAATATGGCTGAGATCCTCAATTTTAGTCTTTGTAAAGGAATATTTAGAGAGCTTGAGGAATAACTGGTGATCTTTTTGTAACTGAAAGACCATCCTCATATGTTCCAAGTGCTAGCTAAAAGATCTGCTATAAACTAGTATGCTAAAAAATAAACCTAAAATAAATTTTCTCAAATACAGTATTCATTAGTGATTGAAATGTTACTGGGGCGCTGGTGAAGCTAAAGGGCATCACCAAAACTTATAGTGGCCCAAGTGAGTCCTGAACGTTGTCTTTGGTATGTCATCTTCATGCATTCGTATTTGGTGATGACCAGCTCGTAGGTCCAGCTTGGAAAAATAATGAGCATCATCTAATTCATCAAATAGGTCCTCTGTGTGAGGAATGGGGCATTTGTCCTTGATGGTTATTAAATTGAGTTGGCGATAATCAACACAAAAATGTCATGAACAGTCTTCTTCTTGACTAAGAGCATTGGTGAAGCAAAACCGTTGTGGCTAGGTTGAATAACCCCAGAGTGCAACATTTCTCTAATCAGTTTCTCGATCTCTTCCTTTTGAAAATGTGGATAACAATATGGCCTTAGGTTCACTAGTTAGGAAACAGGTTTGAGAGGGATTTTATGACCATAAGAACATTAGGGAGGTAATGCTATAGGTGAAGTAAATAGTTCCTAGAACTCAGTTGATACAAATTCAAGCTCAGCAAAGTGGTTACCAGGTTGTTGTTGAGGGAAGACATCAGCAGTTGGCCATATTACAAATAGTTGAGCTGCACTATCATTCTTAACGAAGAAGCAGAGTTCTTTACAAGTGATGGAACCCAAACAAGCTTGGCCCTCTTTTGTTACTCCTTTTAACACTACCTTCTGCCCATTATGCTCGAAATACAATGACAGATTTGTAAAATTGAAGAGGATAGGGCTAAAGCTCTTCATCCAATCGACCCCTAACACCATGTCACACCCTCCCAAGTCTAGTACACCCATGTTTGCCTTGAACGTAAGTTCCTATATACTCCACCCAAACCCTACACAACGATAGTGACTATGAACCTTATTGCCTTTGGCTACAGTCACTATAACAGAATTCGTAGCTTGCAGTGGTAAATGTAGCCAATTAAGAGTCCAAAAAGCTATGGGTACTTCCACTATCTACCAAAATTAATAAGGGTCTTCCCTGAGCCAACCTCCGAATTCTAATGGTATTGAATTCCACTATGCCTTTCAACACATGCAACAAAATGGCTATAGGTTCCTTTCAGAGTTGTTTCCTTCACTAATCGTTGTAGTGGTTGAGGATCATCATTGTGGTTTAGCCCTTGAAGCTCATCTACGCATCCTAAGAAACAAAATAGTGGAATTGTCTCTTTTGGCACATATGTCTTGGAAAGTACCTTTCCCTGCAACGAAAACATGCTCCAGGCTCTCTTTTTTGGTTCTGACTTGGGTATAGCAGGGTTTCAGGTTAGTAGTGGCTCCCTTTGGTGTTGTTGTGAACGTATTGCCTGATGATGAACTCGAAAATAATGGCTATCCCTTCTGTCTGTGTAGCAGAGCTTCTACTGATACTTCGGCCTGTTTGGCAATCAGCTGATTGCATTAGCTAGTAACTGATAGTTGATTATATTAGCTGATTTGACCAGCTGATTGCATTAGCTGTTTGTTAGAGATGTTTGATAAAATGAGCTGTTTAGTATTAACTGTTTATGTGTAAAATGACTTATGAGGACATGACTTTAAAAAATTATAAGGGTATGAATATTATATATCTTAGTATTTCGTTAAATATTTTTATAAGAATTTAAATTTTAGATATTTAATTCTACAAAAATTAAATTTATAACTATAAAAACACAGAACATATAATAATAATAATAATAATAATAATAATAATCTCTTTGGTCTGGTTTTATAGAACTTTTATTTCAAGTTATTTAGACAAATTTTGTTTACTTGTATTATTTCATCATTCATGAAAAATTTATGTAGATCTTTCTTTTTTTATTTTTAATTAAAGTTAACATTTTATTTCTACCCTATTACTGTCTACACTTATTATATGACAAGTTACAAAATGCGTTTGTGTCCATATAGTCATATTTCAACAATAAATTTTATTATTTTTCGTTACATACAAAAATATATAAAAATAAAATGATAACTACCAATCTTTAAAAGGGTTAAATGGTAATTGTAAGTTTAATATTTCAGCTGATTGAAAAAAACGCTGCTATATTCGGCTGATTTATGGACAATAAGCTTTTGGTCAATAATTAGTCAATAGTCTCAAACAGCTGAAATCGTCAAAACAACTAAAAAATTAGCCGATTGACGCTTCACCAAACGAGGCCATTTACTCGGAAAAACGGCTGACCGATTCGCTTGAAGCATGTTAATGGAAGAAGTACAAGAACAGTTACAAGAAGAAGAAGTGCACGGTCTGTCCACCGTTGATGTCCAACCCAACCGTCTAAAACGCCGGCATTGGAAGTTGATCCAGACAGAACATCCTCTGTTCAAATAAATGCAAAATAAGCGTCATTAAATAAGTCCAAGGAAAAGAAATCCCAGAAAGGATAAGGGATCTTTTAGTTACACCGATTATGATCAAGTACACGATGAGCCCACCGACGTCGTTTATAACAACACTAGCCTGAACCATGATCCTACCCGTGGTTCCAAAAGCCTGAGACATGAGTTATCCGTGAGGGAAGCATATCTGTTAGGAAAATGCCTTCATATTAAATATCGGTTGAATTTAATAGTTTAAAAAATAATAAAAAAATAAATATAGGTAAAATAAAATATGATAGAATACAAAAATTTACGTAATTTAGTCAACGTGACTTAAGTCTACGGTTGGAGGGTGAGCAATTTTACTAATATGTAGAAATTTATAAAACATACAAAAGAGTTTAATAAAATTTTTTAAAAGAGAAATAAAAGAAGAAAAAAGAAATGCTAGTTTTGGTACTTTTGGTGCAAATATTTTCAATACTTCCTCTATTTATAGTAACATTTTAGAGCATCCGTCTAAGCAAAATTTTTGTCAAAATTTCAAACTCTCCGTGATCTTTGCGCTGGAAAATATCATGCCAAAGCATACTGAAAACTTTTAGCCTAACATGACCAAAAAAAAAAAAAGTCTAAATAGTGGCCATCTATTTTTAACTTAGTGAAAAAGACTAAAGCATATAACCCATAACTAGCAATTTTTGACTTATTAGAAGTGCCAAATCATGTAATAATATTAATAAATACCGCCACAAATCATGCAGCAATTATAATCACCACAATACCAGGAACCACACCAAGGATCTTCACAGTTGCAGGTAAGCTCGTGATTCCAGAACCATGAAATGAACCTCCATTATTAACTTTATCTTTTTTGAAATTTTTGAGACAGTAAATTTGCAACTTAATTTATTCATTTATTATATCTTATCATACTTTTATATAGATTTACAAATAAATTAAAAATTAAAGCAAAATTTCAACAAAATTAAATATTTTAATCATAATAAAATAGAATAAAATCATAAAATTATCCTATAGAATCTGCAAGATTAAAAACAAACTAAGACTTATTTTAAAGGAATTTTAATAATTCTAAAATTTGAATTAATTTTCAACATTCCCCTTAATTCAAATTTTTTAGAGATAAAATATTACCTTATCAAATGATTTATCCAAATTGCCTAATTTAAAAGTGATATTTTTATTGATTTTAAATTAATCAGTTAAATTTAAATTAATTAAACATTAAATTAAAGGTAAATAGTTTGACACTACTCAAATTAATAAAAACAAAACGACGTCATTTTGTAAGTTCAACTTACCTTTAGGCTAAAGTTTGAATAAAAAGACTTAATCCAACCCATTACTAATATTAGTATTATTAACAAAATATTGAATATACCTAATGGTTTATTCAACAAGTATTTAATAAATATCAAATTAAATAAATGATTTAATATTTTTTCCAAACTTTTTCTTATAATGAATTGAAGCACATAAAATTATTAATATAAATTAAACCAATTTATTATTTAATTTTAAATAGTTAATCCATCACTAAATTTATTTAAATTTTAAATTTTAATATATTTAAATATATTCAAATAAAATCATACAATTATTTATAAATAAATTTAAATATGTGATTTGAGTTTTAAAATATAAAATAACCTTTTGATAATCTGATACATATTATATACATAAGTCTTTTTATCTTATCAATTCATCTAATTTGTCTTAATTTAGTCTTTTTTAAGGTATTATTTACAATTTTTAAATATAAAAATTCAATATTCTTAATAAATAAAATTATTGGATTTTTTTAGCATTTCTTTTAATTCATGAACAGAACCCAAGTTGGAAACAGCTAAGCCAAGTGGCAAATCTTTTTAGTTTTGTTTACTCTAGGCTTACACCACCAAAACGACATGCCGTTTATCGAGCAATCGACTCCAACGTACGAAGAGCAAGAGCAGAGACTTCACTGCTTAGATCCTTCCTCTCTGTTACACGCACCACACCAAAACCTCCATGGCTAAAAGCTCGAGCTTTCATTTTCCAAAGCCTTAATTCTCCTTGTTTCTTTGTCTTCAGGTTTTTATTCTTATTGTTATAGGTTCTTTGTACCATATCTTTAATTAATCGATCAAGATACTATCTTTCTCTTTTCTGATTCACAATGCTGCAATTTCGCGGTTTTTTACCAATTAT
>JANIIA010001656.1:0-14423 GCA_027478495.1 Erythroxylum alaternifolium | reverse complement strand
GCATTGACATGACAATTAAATAAAGATGAGATACTAACCTCAAACCAAAGGTTCAATATCAAAACGGAAACCAAACTGTGACATGTCAGTGCAACGAGTCACTTCACCATACATATTTGCCCTAAATGATTTCCAAAAGAGGGAGGTTCCTTGCAAAGAAAAGATTTTTGATAGGAGGCATTTTGATGTTACTTACGTTGGCAATCTTCCCGGACAATTCTACCATATTTTTCAGAAGGATTTCTTAGGTGTTACACAGCTTAGGGCCGTTCTTGTTTGAACCTAACAATGTTTGATTACACTCTTGTATTGAAAAGAAAAGATTTAGTAGTTAGGATAATTATTAATATTCTAATATGAATATGTTTAGATTAAATATTTTTTATTTAATGATAACAATCACTAAAACTTATCAAATAATAGCCATGATTTTTTTTTTGCAAGCATGAGATCGGGGCTTTGCTGGCAAGAAATGTAACGCAATTTAATATTTTAAAAATCGAATCAGTTCAATCAGTTTAACAATTAAAAATTTAAACTGATTAACTTTTCTGTTAGATTTAATTTAATAATCTTTATTGTTAAAAATTGATCAATTAATAATTAATTAATCAGTTTTCGTAAATTAATTAATTTTTATAAGTCAAAATGAATTGATTAATTTTCATTTAACAATTTCATTTTTCAATTAAACTTTAATTTTTTTGAAATATAAAGATAGTCTTTTTCAATATTTTTTAATTTTTTAATTTTTTAATTTTATTCAATCTTAATCGATTTTACGATATTTTAGTACCTTGATCCTTTTAAATCTTAATTTTCTTGTCTTATTATTTAAACTTCTAGTCCGATTTTTTAAAAATTAATAAAAAACCATTTCATGCTATTATTATCGTAGGATCTGACGGAACAAAATGAGAAAAGAAAACAAAAAAAAGAGAAGGGTAAGAATTAAATATGCTGTTGTATGTTTGAGTGGTAGATAAGAACACCTTTTCTTTTCTTTTTCTGTTTTTGGTCGTCACTTTGATAATGGTGTTCATGAGGGACTTATGTCTCTTCCCATGCCTGTACAGTTTGGAGCCGTATGGATTGCTTGCCTAGCCAGCATCGAACTCCTAGTTATGCATGTGTGAGTGCTTGTTATCTGAATGTATGTAAAGATACATAACACATGAAAATGAAATAGAAGTAAATTTATTTTTTTAAAAAAGCGCTTCATTATTCATGTGCATTAAATGCCAGTCTGAAGATTTTCAAAGCAAGTGCAAGTGAAGTGTATCCCCACCCTTGAAATTCTCTCTTCTTAACTGACTTATTGAATAAGGAGGAGTCAAATTTAATTAGTCGTGTGCGAAAAGGACGGAGTCAAGTTCGGTTTGAATTGGCTCGCATTGGGTTTGAGATTGGGTATTCGACTCTGATAGGTATCAAGTTCAAGAAAGAAGTATTTAGTTCATTAACTTTCACTTTATATATATACAGAAGCTGTACAAACTATATGCAACATATGAATTCACCGTGCAGACAGATGCTACTGTTAAATCCCATTTCTCTAGTACCTGTTAATGGGATTTAAGTATAGCACTTGTGTAGGGAATAAGTAGTAGACATCTCACTTGGACAAGGAGGTGAATCCAAGCTTGACAGATAAGGTTTCCATGCATCAGGAAAGTTTGGAGGCAAGCTGAAAGGAAATTCCAGGGAACGGACAGCTGATTCCCACTTGCTGGGTTCATCAATTTCACTTTGATTCTTCCTCAACATAGGGTCAACTTCTAGTGAGCATATATTTGTATGGGGAAAGCTGATGGAGAATCCACTGAACTGCTGTTCCGAGTCCGAGGGTTTACTAGCATCAACCATGGCAGGATTGAGTATCGTGGAAGGAGAAACAGAACATTTGGTTGAACCTGACAATCCAACTGGTGAAAACAAGTTGGGAGTGTCTACATTGGATGGCATATCTAATGCTGGAAAGCTAGAGCAGGTGTGGAATGATACTGTTTCGGTTGGGTAGGAAATGTTTTCTGAACTGAAAGGAGTGAAGTGTCCAGGTTGATTGAGCATATCACGAGGTGTAGGATCTGTTAAATTAGAGACCCAAGAATAAGGAAGAGCTCTTTGTGCCATGGAGTGACTCTTCTTGAATATCCTGCAAATGGCCCAAGCATCCTGGAATAGAAAACACAAGTTCGTCGATGTTAATCCAAAAGAAAGTGACCTGGAATTAACGTCAAAAGAGTACTGGAATGAGTACATTAGCAGGAAAACTTCTGTCCAGGAACTTCTTTGGTGGTGTTAGCTCTCCAAGGGAAGGTAATCGAAATTCATGCATCATCCAGTCTGTTTTCATTCCCTTTGCAGCTCTACCTCTGTAGAAGACAAGGGACTTCTTCAAACCTATGCACTTGGTACCATCAGAAGAGTGTATCGGACGATCAGTTCCTGTCGCCTTCCAAAACCCAGCTCCTGTCACACGATTTGGCCTTGCACTGTTTCTGTACTTTCGATCTCTTGGACAGTAGAAATACCATTCTTTCTCACCTGTTATCGCAAGCTCTGTGGGTCGGAAAGGGAGAGAGAGAAAAAAAAGGAGAGATACAGAAACAATCATTTCAGAAGGAAATTGGAGATGGTATGTTTCGTGGATTCTTTTACTGATTCAGCCATGGAGAAACTGATAAAAAGAAACAAAATCAGAAGTCGTAGCTTACTTGGAAGATCCCAGGGATCATATTTATAGATGTCCACTTGCTTAATCAGCTCTACAGGCAAAGGTCGTTGCTGTACCTTTCTCTTGAGATAGAAACTCACAAGCTCCTCATCAGTTGGATGAAATCTAAAACCAGGCAACATCACATCGTTATTCCCGTCAACTTCATTCTTCGCTTCCATATCTCTTTCCCTGAATCGACTCTGATGATGGTGAAACAGTTGACTAGACTCGTTAGTCCTGATCTCAGAAACCGTAAGCTTGAGAGAAGAGAAGAGCTCAAGCTATGAAGAAGTTTAGTGAACACGAGAATCGAGAGCACTTGACTCTCATACTTCAAAACCAGATATATGCTTCCTCTGAAAGGATTTGTCACCGAAGCTCAGGTCGGTCTTTCAGGGATAGAGTTACGCGAAAATCATCGTAAGTTGGTGAGAATTTGGAAGTAAAACTAAACTAAAACTATTCAAGGAACAGGAATTTCTATGGAAGCTGGCATCAATCTTGTATGATGTATGTTCATATAGAAATTTCAATCTTCTCGGCTTTGATTCTTATATTTATCTTCAACAAATCAAAGACAAAAAGACAAACCAACCTTCCATTGGATCACTATTTTATTGTAACATTTGCTTCCGTTGTCTTTAGTTCAGGAAATGGATGACTTGCTGGACCAATTTCAAAAGATTAAAAAACAATATAAAAGATCTGATGCCTCGAAAAGAGATGCCTCGAAAAGGTTGCTTCAGAGGTTGAGTAGGAATTTCTAACATATTCATCGAACAAAGGTCAATGGATAGGGATGATAGATCATAGAGTTTCAAATTGGAGCCGGAAATAATTACGGCTGCTAACTTGAGTTCGAGTTCGAGGTTGAAGTTGAGGTTGCTTGAGTTTTAAATATATTTTAAAATTTTAAAATTATTTTTACTGAACCAAATTATGAGTTCTTTAAATTAAATTTGATTTAAATTAAGCTTGAAATCGATATCAATTTGTTTATCTTTGGATCTGAAAAAGGCTACTTCTGTTTTATCTCATTACATTCCATAATTTGACATATAAGAACATGTGATATGCCAAAAACATCTACTTTCTTTCCTTTTTTTTTGGGTTGGTTGTTCTGTGGAGTAAATTATTAGTTAGAGATAACAATAAATTGGGTCAGTCCCGAGTAAGGATGACAATAGACTAAGTTATCCAAAATTTTAAAAAAACCAAACTTGAAACCAAACTAACGGATTAAAAAGTAGATCATTTGAATATTTCAATTCATAGATATGAATCTCAAACCAGATATCGGGCGATCTTCCCCTAAATGTGATGAGGTGCAACATTTGGTTAGACATTTTAAGGTAAAGTACTATTTAGATATAGATTGTGAGAGTGATACCAAATTAAGGCCATATTAACTCAGGCCTAACCAGTTAATCTTAGATTGGCAGGGCCAAGTCAGGTCTAAATGTCATCTTCATTATTAACAACAAAAATTAGAAGTGGGACCATCGAAAATCTTTTTCTACTAATTCAAATTATTTAAAAAAGATCTTGTATTAAGCGAAGCTAAGTTATTTTTAAAATTAATTCATGTACTTGATTGTTGATTGTTGTATAGGTGATGAAACTTGATTTTATTAAAACAACACCACGGAAACTTAATAAGAATTATTTTTTAGTGTTTATAATACCATATTATATTTTTATTTATTAGATGTAAAACCCCATTCTTAAACAATAATAGCATGAGTTTACTTGACCAAGGATAACAGTGAGTTGACTTATAGATCAGTCCGATTAATTTTTTAAAAATATTTTTAATTAAAAATATAAAATAACGTCTTTTTTTAATTAAATTTTAGCATATGAGCCTGAGTTGCCTAAGCTCGGACTCAATTAATCAATTTGGACAACAAATGATGCTATCCCTAACTTGAGTAGAGACAAAAGCAGAAAAGATTCCATCGTCAAGTAAGGGGTCAACAATATAAACTAATTTGGTTATACTAATCCGATGCAGCTTTATGTCACTGTTTTGTTTATAGATAATGCCTTCTCAACTTACTCAATCGTGTAAAGGTATAATCTTATTGAAAGCAACCCTCTATAAGATCGGTTAGTTCGGTAGAAAGAAATGTATCCGAGCGACTGTTCAAAGCTTATCTTTTTGTATGATTCATACAGGATTAACCTTGATTGATGTTCTAGTTGTGAGTTGATAAGTACTCGGATGAATGTGATTTAATTAATTGACTATTTGGAATTGGTAATTAACTAAGTTGATGGAATCTTGGAGACAAATGATATCATCACTAGAAACCTTTTAACCAAGAAGAAGATGACTGTTTTGTAAGACAATTTTGCCCTTATGGGTAATTTTGTAATTTTCCCTTAAAGTGGCCAGTTATTAATTGTAATTTTGATTTTTCAATAAATTATCGATTAAGTTACGTAATCCAGATAAGGGTAATAAAGTGACCCAATAAAATGATCTAGATTAATGGGTCAAAGTATGGGTAGAAAATGAATCTCTTTTAATATGGACCTGATCTATATTGACCTTGTGATAGGGATGCCTGATATAAAAGCTGTATAAATATGTTCTAGTTTCCTACAGTTGCTTATATCAATCGCAAGTATAAAAAATCTCTGACTCTTTAAGAGAGCTTGCGTATTAAGAAAACTGTAGAAAGACCTAGACCACGTGTCAGTGAATACTTTCTATAAAGGTCCCGAAATATTGGAGCTCGTTTGGTGGTCGAAAACTGCTTCAAAAAACGAGATGGAATCGAAATCAAGTATTTTGCATTCTTTCATTTTTAATTTTTTCATGATTGATTTTGAGTACATAATAATGTTTGTGCTACGTATTACAAATTTTTCAAATAATAAAAAATCAATTTACGTTGATCGGTTCAAATTTTGAACCAATTAAAATTTTAGTTCAATTTATCTTAAGAATTATTTTTATTAAAATTTGATTGATTAATTAATTAATTAGATAATTATTATAAATTAATCAACTTTATAAATTAAAATAACTTAGTTAATTTTTATTTAATAATCTCTATTTTAGCTAAATTTTAATTTTTTAATGTTGAAAAAACCTTTCTATCCTATTTTAAAATTTTCAATTCTATTCGATTTGTGATATATGCCTACTTTATAAAACTTCAATATCACCTAAACCTTTAAATCTTAATTTTTTTATATAATGATAATATATATAATACTATAATTTTTTTATATAATGATAATATATATAATACTATTTAACGAACTAATAATTTATAATTAAATGACGGAAATTAAATTATTAGTGAACTTACGCTTCTTTATACTTATGTTAACAAATTTGGAGAAAAGAGATGTCATCAAAACGTATGCTTACATATTTTTTTCAATGGAATACTATAATAATTAACTGATGTCGGTCCAATTATGTCGTTTTATGAGATAATAAGAATATAACGAACCGGAAAAGATTTATTCAACATCTACTAATTACTTACGTTACGTATACAAAACATAATATGATCCAAAATGTTCCTTTCGTATTTGCTGAATAATTTATCTTTATACCTTTTTTTGAATAATTAATAATTTTTAAGTCTATATTGAAAGTAAATGAGACAAAACAGATTAAAAAATGGGCACATCAAGACAATAATGTAACATCATAGTTAGCTTGATTAAATTCCCTAGACATCTCCTTTCACACTTTGGTATATGCGAACAAAGATTTTTCTAGCTGTTCATATCATTGGTTAGGCAACAAGATTTAAGTCTCCAATTTTTTAAATTTTATTCTTTACAAAAAATGTTTATATTATTTTAAAATATTAAATATATTATAGAACATGTTTGTAGAGAATCAATCACATGATATTTTTAAGATGGCAACGCTGCTAGCATCGGCCCAAGCCCAAGTCCGACTAGACTTTTCCCAGGCTTTTTAAATTAAAAATATAACAACAATTTCGTTTTACTTATAAGGTCAAACCTCATACTAGACCGAGCCTAGACAGCCCAAGCTCGAGTCTAGTCAGTTTAGGTCTGGGCAAGGCTGGCTAAGAGGCCAAGGGCGTAGTTGTCATTTCTAGATATTTTATATTAAAATAATTTGATAAATACTTGATAAAATATATTTAAAATGTTTAATACCAAAAGATATTTCTTAATAATTTTAAGAGTTAAATTCACGTGTATTCTCGTGACTCCTAAAGGGGAGTCGAGTTGGTGGAGTAGGAAAGTACGAGGTCAAAAGGTCCTGTGTTCGAATTCCTTCACCTATAGTACTTTCTTAATCAAGTATATCGTACATGACCTACATAATGCGAAATACCCGATTGGCATGATTTACAGGCTATTTCATCAATTCGGAAGTTTACGCAGTGCGCATCTAAAAGATAGCAATTGCGAATTCCTCCATTAAAATTTTTTTTTCTCATGATTTATTTTTTGTTTTAATTTTTATATATTCAAAATTCTCTTACCTCTTTGTAACATTATTGAATATCGTAATATTTTGTTTTTTATTGTTTAGGTCAAAAATAAAATGAAAATGGTTTGATAGAAAAGAATATATAAAATAAAAATAAGTTAAATTAATGTAATTAAATCTTTTAAAATTAATAAAATATTTTAGAAAGAGTTAACTTATACCTTCTTCTTTTTTCTAAAGAATTGATAACTAATTACTAAGTTTGACATCAATTGATTGTTTTTAATTTTTTTCATTTTTTATTCAAATAAGTAACCAGTCAATTCCTAAATTGAATATAAATATTAGGGTAAAAGAGATAGATTTCTCTTGATTTTTAAGAAATATTAGAAAATTCTCATGTTTTTTAAAATTTTCGAAAGAACTCTTTCTAATTTTTAAATTTCAAAAAGATCCTTTTTCTTAAATTTCAATCAAAAAATTAGGATGAAATATTTTCAGTATAAATATCAAATGTGAGGTAATTAAATGTCTTTAACATGATAACCTAACTAAGTTTTGAAACTTAGTCTGAATCAATTAAATTTGACTTAAATTAATAATTTAAAATAATTATAATAAATTATTATTTTTAATTAAATTTAATTAGTTCGATTCTAGTTCAAAAGCTGAGTTGAATCATCATGTATATAACATTTAATTAATTAATGTTTGTTGTTGAGGCTAATGTTTTTAACTGTTTACAATTTTAAAAAAATCATTATTTTTTTGTTTATTCATAATTTTAAAATAATGTTGTATTATAATTTTAAAATTTCAATATTAAATCATTTTGAATAAATAATATTATAAAGTTATTTACATATAATTTTATATATTTTAAAATATCTTGTTATTGATATATTTTTCTTAAATTTTTATAGTTTGTGGACCTAAAATAATTATATCACTGTTGAATTTTAATTTTAATAAAAAGTTTTATTAAAACAATTAAAATAAGTTTAAATAATATTTTTGGAGTTTATAATAAAAAAGTCAATTTTAAATACTAAAAATATTTTTAAAAATAAATTAAACTATACGAATTTATTTATTTTTGCATGCTTATGTTTGCTAAGTGGAAGTCAACCAGCCTATAGGACAGTCCTCCTTACCGTTGGTTAAGCTGAACTGGCTGAACGGGCCATCTCTTATCTTCTTTCTTTTGCATTTCGTAGGTACACTTGAAAGTCCCCTTATCTTTGTCCTACAAACTCACATCTCATAACCATTGATTTTGCTTCATCACTATTCTCTTCTCAACTTCTTAGTTGGTAGAAATGCAAATGTTGGCATGCAATTCATGGTCACTGCAAAAATCAGCCATTGATGTCTTTCTCCAAAGACCCTTTTTAATGGGTCGACGGCTGCTTCTGTGCTCTGCCTCTGTCTGCTCTCATGATCTCTACCCACTCTCACTTTTTAGGTCAACTTGTCACTTTACTTCTCTGTCCTTTCACAGGCTTACCACGATCGTTTTATTATCATCTACATTGCCTTTAATTTTGTTATTGATTTCCAGATTAAAGATCAATCTATGTGATTGATGGTTGTTTGTTTCTAATGCTATTTCACGATAAAGAAATGGATTGAAGAAAAGGGTATGATAAGGTCTTTATGTTGGTTGCAACTTTGGTGGTTGTAGGGCTTTAAGAGATGGGAACAAGGATATTTGTGCAGCAATATGCAGAAGTAGTGCCATTACCGCTCGGAGGACTTTGCTTGCAAGTGTTTTCATGTATCTGCTTTATCATCCTACAAGGTACTTATCAGGTCTGCACGATTCGGCTTTTTGTTAACTACATTCAAATTTGCGAAAGATACTTTCTTTTTTATTCCTTATGCTAATTCAATATTAGTGGCAGACATCCCTCATCCATAATGAAGAACACTCAGTTCAGTGATCGTAGTTTCTCTCTTAAACATTAGTGTTTACTAATTGTTTGTTAATATACAGCTGAAGCGTCGGGGGATCCAACTGTAACAATCGAGGAAGTAACTCCTCCTGTTTTCCCTTCTGGACCTCTATTCCCTACTGAGGTTTACACTGCATTACCTTTGTTTCTGACAAGAGGTGATTTACACTTAAAACTTCATGCCTGATCTTATCACTGACAGGAAAGAATTGTACAACTGTTTGAGAAGAATACATACTGTGTCGTCAACATTTTTGATGTGACACTGCGGCCTCAACTTAACATAACTGGCGTTGTTGAGGTACATTAACAGGATCTTCTTGATGCTTTTGTCACCTATCAGAAACTGAAGTAGAAAGCTACTGTATTGTCTGCAGATTCCAGAAGGAAATGGATCTGGTGTGGTCTGGGATCAACAGGGACACATTGTGACAAATTATCATGGTAATAGCTATAGAAGAGATGATAGAATAAGGCTATATGATAGTAATTCTCCTGGAATTTTAATCATTCTTGAAAAATCTTTTTACATTTTAATATTCCAACAAAAGGTTCTCACTTATAATTTACTAGTCCCCATAACCCCTTTGATGGAACTGACATGTACATTTTACCTGTAAAATAATTAATTTGCTACAAGTTGCTTTTATCCATTTCAAGTTAATTTTGCAGCATCACTCATGTTCTGCTTTCAATATGAATTTCTTTCAAGATTTTGACCTTTCTGTTGGTCTAGCAATATTATGCCTTCGTTGCTTTGACGTCACTCCTATGAACAAGCTAGTATTTCTGCAATACACATATTAATAGATTAATGAATTGTAGATTTGAAGCTAACTACCCTTTCTTCATGTAGTGATAGGTAATGCTCTTTCAAGAAATGCAAGCCCTGGACAAGTTGTTGCCAAAGTTAATATTCTTGCATCAGAAGGGTGAACAACATTCATCTTCAATATCTGAGAAAAATTGCATTATACTTTTGCATCATATTTTTGTCATAATCTGTAGCTTTCTGCAGGTTACAAAAGAACTTTGAGGGAAAATTAATTGGTGCAGATCGTGCTAAGGACCTTGCTGTGTTGAAGGTTCCCTTTTTTTTTTGGCAGCTATTTTCTGAGTTTTCAGTTGTAGACACGGCGGACTCATTCATTTTGTTTGTTCAACAGCAGGCTATCAAGTTTGAATGTTTCAGATATACCCTCTTGGTGATTTGAGTGTTTATTCTGTTTGGTAACAAAGGTTTTGATCATTCCTATGCCAGGTAGAAGCACCCAGAGATTTGTTGAGGCCAATAAACGTGGGCCAATCTTCGTTCCTAAAAGTTGGACAGCAATGTTTAGCAATAGGAAATCCATTTGGCTTCGATCACACTCTTACAGTTGGGGTTATCAGTGGATTGAACAGAGACATTTTTAGTCAAGCTGGAGTTACAATTGGCGGTGGAATTCAAACAGATGCAGCTATCAATCCTGGGAATAGGTTGTAACCTAAACAGATTCATACCTTGTAGATTTCTATTGAAGTTTATTTGATTTTTCCTGTGAATGCTTGATACAATCTGTCCAACATTCAAATTAGTTTTCTGTTAGCTGTTAGCTGTTTTCATGTCTTCTACGATTCCCCTGTTTGCA
Source organism: Erythroxylum alaternifolium (assembly GCA_027478495.1). Classification (NCBI taxonomy): domain Eukaryota; kingdom Viridiplantae; phylum Streptophyta; class Magnoliopsida; order Malpighiales; family Erythroxylaceae; genus Erythroxylum; species Erythroxylum alaternifolium. Next base: position 3,680 of record JANIIA010001656.1, on the reverse strand, counting down.
TACTTGTATGTTCTTATTGCCCTATACTTGTTATTTACATCAGCTGGTTTAATGTGACAGCGGAGGTCCTTTACTGGATTCTAAAGGAAACCTGATTGGGATTAATACAGCAATTTTTACTCAGACAGGTTGGGATTCTTCTCTATTTTCAGTCACTTAATCACATAAACCAAAGAAATATAGTGCAGAAAGCATTCTCCTTGGTAACTTCACATGTTTGTAAGATTAACATTGGCCATTGAATTTGTTATTGATCTGTCCAAAGATACACATTTCTGTTGAAAAACATAAGATTATGAGTAGCGATTCGCTTAGTTACTTTAAGAATGATCTCTTAACTAGCAGCCATTTTCCTTTTTTATGGGTTTGACTGCTGGTTTCTGTTCAGGAGCATCAGCAGGTGTAGGATTTGCCATCCCATCTACAACAGTTGTCAAGATTGTGCCTCAATTAATCAATTTTGGCAGAGTAAGTTGTTTTACTAGTTGTTAAATTTTATATAATTGGGCCTACGTAAACTGAGCACATATAAGCCCAAATGAGGTTCCATCCTAAAACCAATTGGTGATAGGAGGAGTAACTCACTAGGCTTATATGCATACTCAAGGCCTTGTATTCTTTCAATATGGGACAACCTCCCACTTATATTCCAACAGCTTCCTCTTTGGTCTTATGAGAAATCTACAACATATAATATAAATTGACCAATTAATTAGTACGAAAATATGAGTTGCAAAGGTCCCTTCTTCTTTTCACAAACTTTACTAAGTGCATGCTATAAATGGTTAATATTATACTTAGCATTTGAACCGGTGTTAGAAAGGATACATTCACACACTAACAATCTAGACTAAGTCTTGACAAACTATATATGTCCGAATTAAAGAAGTAATTGAGCTATTTTTTATTAATTTAAAAAAACAATTTAGGGTATTGCTTTTCAAAATTATTGTCCATTAACATATACAATATAGGTAAATTTTGCATGTAAATAAAAATTATGTTTATTACATAAATATACAATAATAAGTTTATATTTGAAAAAAAAAGGATAGCAGATTTTAAATTATCCGATCTTAAAAAAAAATCTTATTCAACTGTATCTTTTAAAATACTACTTTTATTAAGATTTTGTTGATTTAGTTAATGAAATTTTTTTATCCATAATATATAAGGGTTCATATAAAAAATTAATTATTAATTAATTATCCACATGGATTAAAACATTAAACTTATAAAAAAACTTGATGTTTGCTCTTAGGTCGAGGTTTTGCATATTTAATACTTTACCATCTGCTATTTCTTGAACAAATCAACTAACAACTATTCGTGACAACATAAGAAAAAAAATCACAAGAAAGGATGCGTATGCCTAGCAACCTACACGTAAAGGCATGACATTTTAACTTTGAAGTGTCAGATCAGTTGTCATAGCATTGAATTTATCATCCGTTTGATAAACGGTCGCAAAAACTTTACATATATATGAAAGCATATCATCTTTTAACTTTTTACAGGCATTAGCGAGGTAAAAAAAATCCCACTAAATTAATAATATTCTAACATGTAAATTTTAAAAGGATATTTTTATTATTAAAATTTAATATTAAAAGATTATAACAACAATTAATGATATTTTACAAATATTATGATAAAGATGTAAATTATTAAGTTAAATATATTTAGTAACTTTTGAATTTAATTAACATTATTGATTTTTTAATAAAATTTTTTTTGATAGAAATTAACATAATGGTAAATGTAGTAATCTAATGCTACCAACTTGGTTATAAAAAACCAATCAAACATATTCAACTATTTACAATCTTTTTTAATTATCAAATAATTTTTATTATTATTTAAGAAGGAGTTGCCTAGTTGGTTAACTCCTCACTTAAAGACTAAGGAGGCTTTGAGTTCGAGTCACCAAAACAGTCGGAGGTCTATAAGGAAACGGTCTCTGTATCTCTTAGGAGATGCGGGCATGACTGCGTACATCTTACCCTCCTCATACCTTGCTTAGGCGGAAATTTGAGTATTGTTGAGTTTTTATTTAAGTATCATATCATGTTTAATAGAATTATACAAATTTTATAATAAATAAAACCATTTATATAGTCTTTGAATTGGGTAACTTAAATTATTTGATTTAGCCTTATTATAACTAAACTTATGTGAATCTTTACAAAAACACAAATTCAATAATTATGTTTTGATTTGAAATGCCAATATAATTTTCACGTTAACAACAAATTATAAATTAATTATAATATGTTCAAATATTAAATAAGTTAAAAATAAATAAAAAAATCAGAATTTTATCTTTAAATTATTACTCAAAACTTTTTTTACTACCAATTTTTGAGTTGAAATATCTTATATTCATATGTTAGTGGAAATGAAAAATTAGAGTATAAAAAATACACTCAAATACTTCAAAGGCATTTATAAATATAGCAAGTTAAAGTTATATAGCTAATAAAAAAGCTATTTAGTTTTCAAGATTAAAAGTTAACGCTAACTTTCTCAATAATATAACTAAGAAAGGAAGCTATTTATTAGTTAATGTTAACTTTTTCTTCTTCGACAATTGAAAATTTATTATGTGGGCTCCTAGGCAGGGCACCTTTCCAAGGCCGCCACTATATGAAAGATGCAAAACATTTCTAGGTTCAGAAAACTTATTAAACGCAGCAAAGTTGAAAAAATAAACTATATTTTGTCCATTTCAAACAATAAATGGTGGCATGAAATTTAGCAGGCACACGAAATGTGGTATGGTCGTTGGTGAAGTGGGAAAGCAGAGGCCAGGTAAGGAGGATCGGCAGTTGATGGTCACTATCATTGTTAGAAAATTAGACGGGAGAAGAGTAATTCAAGGTTATAGTTCTTGTGGCGCACATGAGAGACCAAGGCGTACCAGTAACGACCGTGGTTTTGACTTTAAGGCTTTCATAATTAGCAAGAGTGTGAATTTGAATGGTCTTTCAATCACTTCTGGAAGGGACCTACCTTGGTTCTTTGAACTTTTTCGTTAATCTCGACTCCTTTCTGGGCCTTTGCTCATATATTACGCTTTATTCAAGCCCATTTTTTCCATTCGATTGTCGTGATTCATGGCATACGATGATAGGATTCAAGTTCTAAATTTCCTTTTATGCTGAATATATAATAAATGTTAAGGAGCCGTATCAACAAAATGTAACAATTGCCAGTTAGTAATGTTTACACGTAAATATAAATTTACCCATCCTTGGGCATTCTTCTCCTTTTAGTCTTTTTAATATTTTTTTTCTGGATTAACAACCAATGCTGTGTTTTATTACCAAAAAGAGTAAATTATTGTTAAAATTTGAAATAAAATACTAGAGACGATAATTTACTTTCATTGATTTTCATTGTCCAAGATACAACATATTTACAAATATAGTTATAAATTATACATGATATACACAAATATATACAAGATATACAAAAATATCTTCTTAGGATATAAGTTAACGTTAATTCTAACACATGAAATACACAAGAATAACTTGATAGGATCTTGTCTAATCTTAATCTTGACATCTTCTCGCTCTCAAAATTAAAAGAGAAAGCTAGATGCCAACTTTAGTTTGTCAAATAAATCTTGAAAATGAGTTGAAAGATGTGTTTTGATAAATATAGCAATTGTTTTG
>JANIIA010001617.1:0-14425 GCA_027478495.1 Erythroxylum alaternifolium | reverse complement strand
ATCTAGTCTCATGGTCTAGTAAGAGGCAAAGCTCAATTGCACTATCTACTACAGAAGCTGTATATATGTCTGCTGCAAGTTGTTGTTCACAGATATTATGGATTAAGTATCAGTTAGAAGATTATTCAGTAAAAAAAGAACAAATTCCAATCTTCTGTCATAGCAAAAGTGCTATCAACCTATCAAAAAATCCAATACAACATTCAAGAGGGAAGCATATCAAAGTTAGACATCATTTTCTACGAGACTATGTACAGAAAGGAATCCTCAATCTTCAATTTGTTAAGACAAGTCGTCAATGGGCAGATATCTTTACTAAGCCTTTGAACAAAGAAAGATTCACATAAATCAGCCAAAACTTGAATATGATAGTCTTTAAAGACCAATTGTGTGACACGTCATGACCTAGACGATTCTTACAAAAGGAAGATAAAAAGTGTTAACTCTTCAAAAGCCAGTAACTACAAGTTACAGACGGTAATTATTTTTGGAGATAAATATAAAGGAAATCCTTTCAGACGGTTCAGATCTATACCTACTCTAGAAAACTCTTGAAATCCTCTTAAATCAATTTTTGCAGAACTCTCAAAAATAACTATTCATTTCGAGACCTTTCAGTTACACTCATCTTGGGATCCTAATCTCTTTACCTTGATAAGTTCATACTATCTAAAGATCACAATGGAGCAAGCAATGATTTATGGAAAGCATGTTGATTTTATATCTTTGAAGGAGAATCAGATGGACATTGAACCCAAAGTTAAGGCAGCCGGATGGGAAATATTCTTTCAGGTTCGTGAAACTGTTTATCTGAATGAAGTGTATGATTTCTGGAAGAATGCAAATATGGTAGATGATATAGTAGTATCATTGGTGGATAAACTGTCAGTTATTGTGACACTACAACTAATCAAGAAGGTTAATGGATGTCCGTGTGTTGGAGAAGATGTGTCTTACAACCCTAGATGGATGATTCAAAATCATCTAGAGAAGGCACTAGTAAATTGATAACTCTATGGGTGTAGTGACGCAAAGGATAAGAAGTCGTCGAAACTTATTCCAAAGGCTAGGGTTCTACACAATACATTGTTTCACTGCATTCTACCACGAATAGGATCAAGGAACGTTATGACAACGATTGATGAGCAATACCTGTTCTACCTACTCAACCATAAGGCTATCAATCTTCCACACTTGATTCTCAAGTACATGATGAAGGCTAAGAAGGACTCTAATGCTTATCCGTATGGCATGCTGCCAACAAGAATCTTTAGAGATTCTAGAATTTTCCTACACAACGGAAACGGGGTTAAGATGAACATTAAGAGTGTTATTAATGCAACAACCATTGGTAAAATGGGATTGAGTATAACTTCAATGCCAAAAGCAAGGATTGAGGGGGAGCATACACTCAGACGCAGCATGAGTGGGAATGTTACTCCCAAAGAGAAAAAAAACCTCAATCTTCTAATAGAATGGCTATAGAAGAAAAGAAGAAATCGTCTAAAGTAGTAGCTGAAGCTAAGACGATGAGGCAAACAGAGGAAAGCCAGGTGGGTCTATCTGAAAAATAAGTGTCATTGAAAAGAAAGGCAGAGGCACTTGACTTTGAGACAATCAAAAAATCAAAAAGATCACCAAGGGCATTGACTCTTCGACAAGAAGAACAAAAGAGAGGAAGTCGAATGACTCTTGGTGCACAATCTCTACAGATAGAAAGGACATCACAAGCCACAAGATATCTAGTCTCAATTCTGCAACAAGTGTAGACGGAGCCAAATAAAGAGACTGGAATTAAAAAGAAATTAGAGTTTGAAAGAAAGAGAACTCAAGCCCAACCACTTTCTGGACTGGCCGAGCAAAGTAAAAAGTTAAAGAACAGTCAGAAAGAAACCACTTCAACTGGGAGTCAACGAAAAGAAAAATCAGTTGAAGATAGAGTAGAATCTCATAGTCCTATCAGAAAAGAGGACTTCAAAATAAAGGTTATTGAAGAAGAGGTACCTGTAAGAAGTAGAAGCTCAATAATAATCAGAGATCCTGTGATAAGGTTGGTCAAGGTACAAATTGAACCTATTTTGATCAATAATCAATCTATGCATCTTCTCAATCATGAAGAAAGGAGATTATATAGGATTCTGAGGGATGAGAAGTTAGAACCATATCCACAGAAGATGACCAAAGATCGGTACACTATCTACCCAGCTACGAGTAGAACTTTGATCAAAATTGTACTTGACTTATAACCAAGAGCTTCAAACATTATACGCAATGTTGAAAAAGGGAAACAGAAGATGTACCCTGAAAGAACAATAGGTGATCTAACAGAAGAACAGATTCATGAAGCAGTGAGAAATATAGATGAAGCATGTCATGCAGAACAATTAAGAGGAGTCTATGTTTCCCATCACATCTCAAAAGTATCAGGAAGTACCTATGGATGGTTCACCACAGATGCCAGTTCTCAGGTAGTTGGCAGGGTGACTAAAGGACAGTATAGATCTATCCAGGTTGGAGTTATGTTTGTCAACTTAGAGTCTTTTATGCACCTGATTATACACTTTAGACCTTTAAGTCTCATACCCTCACTTAAAGATGTCCTTCTCTTTCTTGGAAAAACTATTCCCAAACTATCGAGACCTGATGACCTTTATCTCCCAGAAGGAAAGCAATACTTCAAACCTCCTACCCTAAAAATAATAGACCTAGATGTCTTACCCTAAGAAACAGTTGTTGCAATAACCTTCTATCCATCGAGTCCAATTCAAAAAGTCAAAACTATTGGAATGGAAGAAGTAAGATATTTTGAGCAGTGGAGTAAGGAAGCCTGAGTGAAGGAACTTGCAGAAATTCATACTAAGGTTGACAATCTACAAGATTCAGTGGGTGATTTTCATGAGGAACTAGCTTATGTACGAGTTACAATAGAAGAATACCTCAAGTTGATCAGAACAGATATGCAACGCATGTTTTCTGAAATAATGAAGTATTTGAGGCAACATTTGTGATTAATAACAAATAGGGGGAGAAGAGAAGAGAGAGGAAAAAAGGGAGACAGGGGGAGACAAGAAAAATAAGAATAAAAGAGAAGAAAAATAGAAGAAAAGAAGAAGATAGCATGTATATATGTATTTTTATTGTCTTCTTATTCTTTTTTTGTTGTTGTCTTCTTATTTCTTATTTGTTGTCGTCTTATTCATTTGTTGTTTTCTTATTCATCATTCGAATAAAAATTAATTTGTCTAAAATTATGATTATTTGTTATCATCAAAAAGGGGGAGATTGTTAAGTCAATAGGATTTTACGATGATTAATTTTGATAACAGTCAAATAATAATAATGTTAGAAACAAATGAATGTTTTTAACAAGTATGTTAAGTTTGCAGACGCAAAGACAGATGCAGATGCAGACGCAGACGCAAATATAGGCACATACACAGACACAGAAGCAAACATAAAGTAAATATAGACGCAGACGCAGAAGTAGACGCAAAGTCAATATAGATGCAGACGCAGACGCAAATGCAGATGCAAACACAAAGTGAACATAGACACAGACATAGATGCAGACATATATGCAGATGCAAAGCAAATAGAGACGCAGACATAGATGCAGACGCAGAAGCAGACGCAAAGTAAATATAGACGTAGACGCAGATGCAAAGGCAACACAGATACAAAGAAGACATAGATGATACCACAAAGATACATTAGTACATTAGAACAGTTATTTAGTCAGAGTTAGTTACAGATCTCAACTAAATGATGGTTATCAAGAAGCGGTTATCAGGAATCAAGAAGCAATTAGAGACGAAGCCTATAAATATTAGTCGCAGTCGAAGACGTTATAATCTTAGGAGGAGAAGAGAAAATCTGAGACAAGTTAGAAAACTAGACAACCCGAGAGAAAATTCTTACAAGTGCTTACTTATAATAGAGCTAACATTACTGTAACAAAAGCTCACAATCTTTTTCTAGTGAGAGGAAGAAAAGGCTGATAGCCTGGAGAGGCTAAGATAGTGAAAGAATACTTTGTAAAAGACCTGAAGAGGCTCTAGAAGTAAAGAAAGAATACTTATAATTGTTTGGAGAATAGTGAAACACTCAGACGAACTCTGAGGACTGGACGTAGCCCACTGTTTGGGGTGAACTAGTATAAAAATTGCAGTGTCTATTCTTTACTCTTTACTTCACTTTACTTTGTTGTTAAAAATCATATAGAAGTAATTTGCGATTTAACTACGTAATAATTTTCTTATAAACCTTATGATATTCTTTTAACAAGAAAGAGAAGTTCTTTTCAAGATTTTATATTCAGAAAAGAAGGATACGTCATTCAACCCCCCTTCTTATGTATCTAGTTTTTTGAATGTAAAGTCTATACTAACGTGTGATTTACTTCACATTTCTCTCTCTATTTAACTTTCTCACTATAAATCCATAACAGACTCCGTCGAGCCTCCATCGACATTAGCCAATGACCCCATTCCTAGCTCTCTAATCCACCTGTTGCGCGAATCTTTCGAGTACGGTCTCCTCCCAATTCCAAAACTCATCTTCCCCGACCACACCCAGAATCTCATCTAACTAAAGCAAAAATACCTCCTCTGGGTCCAAGTCACACCTCATGTAGGTCATTCTTCTTTCTCATATAGATCCCTATAAAGTTTTGTTATTTGATCAGTTCTATAGCCCAACCAAAAAGATTCAAGATAGTTATCTTTTGAGTTATTATATTCCTCTTTGAAATGTTTTCGGTAAGATGTGCCGCAAGTTTAAAAATAATATGTGTGGTATTTCTGGAGTTTAATGTGTTCTTTGCAATCTTTTGTGTTATTTTGGCATGTCTAATTAGGATTGCACTTTGTTGCTGCTTACCATGCATTGTAGTGATTCTTTATGCTGTTGCGAAGCAGCTATAAAGGAGTTCGCATTTTCTTCAAATTGATGATCAAGTCCTAGCAAATGGATCTTTTTAACTGCCTCTTGGTATTAGAATTTCTCAAGTTCATAACTAAAGATCCTATGCTTGTTTTGTGAATTTGTAGGAAGATGCATCAAAGGCAAATCTTAGTGTACTTCCAAAGTACAGATTTCAAGAAGTGAAAAAGAGGGTGTTGGAGTTGGAAAAATGATTCCTATTGAAACAAACAGTGGATAATTGGCAAGTGAATGCATACTTCTACATGAGGATGTTGTAAGTTGACAGGAGTAAGAATTATAACTGAGTTTCATAATTGACTCATAACATTTCGATTAAATAATCAACTGTGTGAATCATAGGAAATTATTAAACAAATATATTGCAGTTATAAAGATGAGATTTAATAGGAGGTGATCGACCATAAACTAATTAGAGTAGCTGGAAGAAGAAATAATGATGATATTACAACACTTAACAATGGATTGGAAAAGAAAAGAAATAGAGATAGAGATTCAGAAAAGGAAATATAGACCCAAAGCTTTATATAGAACTTTGAGAAAGAGAAATATAATTAAGGTACAGATAAAAGAAGTTTATGTGATATAAGGTTGTTAATTGAATTCGTTAATTGATTATGTCCAATATATAAACAGTGAATTAAAAGAAAAAATAGAGTTAGAAGTAAAGGAAAAAAGATGGACACAAAGATGATGAAGAATAAAACTTTGAGATAAGGAAGATAGTAGAGTTAGAGGAAGAAAGAAAGACATTTTGTGATTAGAGAAAAAGAAAAAGAACAGAGGTAGCAATAAAAGAAAGATATGGAATAAGGGTGTTTTAGTTATGTTAAAAATAAATTTGTCGATTCTATTTTTAGAATGATAGACGTCAATTCAATTTTAATTGCTTAACTGGATTAAAGAATTAAATCTGCTTACTTGTTCTTTTATTGATTCATAATCAAATTCTACATATTTCAGGTAAGAAGTTGTTAGATAATAACTAATAAAGAACCATGTTAGGTTAAGTTTAAGTTGGTGGCAGTTTTGTTGTAAGTTAAGCAATTTACACACTTCCTTGCAACCATCATTTTCATCGTGCATTGTGAAATGACTTAAGATGAATGCTACATGTCCTCTCTATAGATACAACATTCTTAAAGGGAATGAAGAGTGAAGAGATTCAAGTATAAATCGAACCTTATAGTGTTCTTGTTGTCTATCTATATAGAAGAAATCAAGGTTCTATCAGTTCCAGTGAAGAACTTTGTTTGTTTATGTTGTCAAAACTAACATCAGCTTACTTTCGTATACACAATGTAACTTTTGGTCCTGTTATATGAATTTAGCTAGTCGTGTAATAGTTTAGCCGCCTATAAATATGCAACTTGTTCGATTCAAAGATCGTTTAAAACCTTACATACTTCAATTGATGTCTGTTTATGTATTCTTTCCTCAAGTTTTCCACTTTTGTTTAATATTATGCAACAATGAGATATGAGTTGTGGAATGATGTGATAGCGTCAATATATTTCTATATTATTAATTAATAAAAATGTCGCAGTTAGGGGATTGAAGTAGCTTAATTGGTTAGAACTCTATTTCATATCAATTTCTGTAATATTTAGAACTCTATTTCATATCAATTTCTGTAATATTTAGAATTATATTTCATATCAATTTCTAGTTTTGATAGTTGGGTTATATTTACTCTTTCAACTATTCAATTTGTTGATCTAAAACACCAAAATTGAAAACTAGCAATATTTCGATTAGGCTATTTGAAGTGAAGCAATGACTAGAGCAAAGTTTAATAAGTGAGCAACATCTGTTGGTCTTTTGTGTATCTTATTCGCTCAAGGTTACACGCGCTAAGTTTTACTAATTATAACCTTGGTAATTACCGTAAACGCACGGGTCGTTCACGTAGTACCTAAGGTATCGATCTCACGAGGAAGGGAACTAGTCTTAAACTCTAAAGATAGCTAAGTTCGCAATTAACCTAATTAAACAACTAATGAAGAATTTAAATCAATCAATAATCAATATGAAAAATTAAAGTGCTAGAGAGTAGACAAAATAGAAAAATCACAGCCTAACCCAAAATCGACCTAGAAATTATCAAAGGAGAGAAAGGAGATTTTAATTCGAAACTAAGAAAACCTAACCAATTGTGCAATTATTGAATTAACGGGTATAGGTAGTCCTAGGGTGAATTACTCTCTGTCGAGTTATAATTCTTAACCCTAAATAGTAATCCCTAATTCAAATTATGGGAATTGTGATCTCTCAATCTGCAATTGGTCTAAAACCTAAATTAGTTCTAAATTTGCCTATTAACCTACCGGGAATCTATGCTCGATCTCTCGTTACACGATTCTACCGGTTTGACCTAATTATCTAGCTATCGATTCACCTAACTCTCATTAGCCCAAATTGATGATTTTTACTGGGCTCACCCTCTCAGTTTATTGCCGAATTATTAAGAACATAAGTGAAATCACAATTAACTCAATAAGAAAACACAATCGAATAAATTTTATTAATCTGAAGAGTCAAAATCTGAAAGTGAGTATAAACGTAAACTCAACATTCACACAACGAATCTCAACACCTATTTCAATTCTATACATAAATAAAACTGAAATAAACGAAAATACTGTTGGGAACGGAATGTCGAAGTGGCGATGGTAAGAAACCACCTATTTCAGAAAGTACTTCGCGTCTAGCAATTCTCCATGTTTCTCTTCCTTCGTCTCCTTTCTCAATCTCTTGATCTCTCTCTAGGTCTCTCTCGGATTTGACGAAATTTCACTCTTTTGGCATGACTCTCTTCACTCTCTAATGACTGCCTGTGACTATCTTGTAGTGTGCTATTTATTCTATAGCAGCCCTAGGTCAAACTGGGGGAAACGATCCAAAAAATCACTCAAAATTTGAGTTTTTGTGTCAGTTCGACACAAGATTTATCCTTTCTGTCACAATTGTGGCCTGAAGTGCACGATTGTGGCTTAACTTCACGCTCTCTGTCACGATCGTGGCCCCTGGTGCACGATCGTGGCCTGGCTGCATCTGGCTCTTCCTTCTCTATCACGATTGTGGACACTGTGAACGATCTTAGCCTATGTCTTTTAGCCTGAAACTCTTCAAATCTTCATCATTCTTTCCCGTTTACACTGCACACTAACACACACATTAAAGTACCTCAAAAAGATAACAATTAACCTCAAAAATTCATACTAACCCATAAAAGACACATAAACATATAAAATAACATAATTAACACAAAAACACACACTTAACCCTCAATTTAAAGCTAAATACTTACTTGATTACACCTTAAAACATTATGCAAAACGCAACTATCAACATTCCCACACTTAAACATTTGCTTGCCCTCAAGCAAACAAAACAACAAAACACATAAAACACATAACACATAATTCAATAGTAAGACAATGGCTCTGACTTCATGAAATAACTTTAATCTTAGACACAATCATTCGAATTATGGCAAATCATTAACAAACAAAATATGTGTCTAGGGGCTTTGAACTAAATATACAACTAAATCAAGAACTAAGTGTTACTTAGTTACCCTTTTCAATTGTACACACACATTAATAAATCTTTGATCCCTCAGACTTTGTAACTGTTCTTAAGTATAATTCCATGAAAATTCAAGCTTATTACAAGTTCGGTAGGTGTTTATTTAAAACACTTTTTTTATTCAAATCGGGACTTAGTATTTTACTCAGAGGCAAACATTTTTTATGAATGTTGATCTAGTTGCTCAACTAAGTCATTTATTAAATAGCTTGGTTGAAATGTCATTATAAGCTTTTTACTCAAAGGCACACATTTGTGATGCGTGTCAATCCGGTTACTCAACTACATCATGTTTTCAACTGGCTACTAGCTCTATTCATAACCCAAAGGTCAGTAAAATAGTAACTTATTAAACTAACATTTTTTTACCTTGTTGCTTTTAGCAATTCGTTTTCATGAAAAATACTAGTTAAGCTATTTAACCTACAAACCTCAATTTATGAATGAATGTGACAATCTAGGGAGTGCCAAATTTACACTAAGTCCTAATTAGGCTAAATATTTATCCAAAGGCCCCCCAATTCACTAATTTCGTAGGCTAATGATTGTTCATAACCTAATAGATTATGTCTAACATAAAAAAAATCACTCAATCTAAGCTATTGACACATTCACACAAATGTAACCTAATACTGTCATACGATATGCAAAATTCACACTCAAGGTGAAAACACATAACCCTCCCCACACTTGAACAACACATTATCCTCAATGTGAGAAGGGTACACAAACACACTAGGTGAAATAAAACACAACATAAGAAAAAAGTATAAATAAAATACTAAAAAAAATGAAAAGAAAAGGGTTATAAATGGAAACCATTTATGGTGATAGAGGTGGTGATGGCACTAATGCTTGGACTAAATCTGCTTAACATCAAGAGCGTTCCCCTATCTTATAAGTGATTCAAGAGAGCAAAAAAATTAGCAATCCAAATTAGTCCAGACCATTCAAAATTTATTTAGAATTTAAAACAAATCTAACAACACAACAATTTCAATATAACTACAAAACGTGCTGATTTAGGGGTCATTAGCTTGAATTTGCATTCTATGAAGCTCAGCCTGGATCAATTTTGAGTGTTTTGGTTCCACCCTTTTCATTCAATATTAGTTTTGTAGCTTAAAGGTAAGCTATAAATTGCAAAGATGATCAGAAGGACAGTATTGATAAAATTATGAAAACCAATTATACTCAGTAATGTCCTTTTTTCAAGGAAACTGTCAACATAACAGGGAATAACAAAACTCCCTTAATCTTCCATTGAATCCAACAGTTTGTCCTGCATGAAGGTGAGTTGCTCTCTTTCTTCCTTAATTGCCTTCGTCTCCTCTGCTTCTTTCACTTAACGAACAGAGACTTTTGTAACTTCTTCAAATTAGATGTATGTCGTCATCTGTTCTTCGCCTTCTTGTTCTTCAGAAGATTTGAATAAATTAGTTATCCTGAATGAGCTATTAACCTTCAGATTCTTAAATACTTCATTCATGTGGAATATCTCTTCATTATGATCAATCCAAAGGATAGGGATCTTTGTATGGACATTTACCCATGAATTTTTGATTTTGACATGTGGTCTATCTAGAACTGGTGAATAATAGAGAGGGTTAGAATTCTTTTCCTCGTACACTTCCATCATCTTTTAGTTGCCAACGAATTAGGGTTCGGCATGATCTTCCTCTGGTTCTTCTAGCTCTATCACATTCCCAAGTATGATAGCCTCGTATTGCTCTAATTGTTGTAATTCCATTTTTCTCATAAAGTCTTCTACACTTCTCTTACAAAATTTACAGCAAAGCTGTCTTACTTGAATCTTTAAGTTATGAATAGAAGAGACATAATTTTCTATCACTTGATTAATTTGCTCTTCTAGTCTCTTCTGCCCTTCTTCCCTATCTGTGAGCTTATCCAAGATCTTGTCCAATTTAGAATCCTATTAATTGGATTCGTTATGATGAAATTCAAATAGATCTTGGTGTCCCATGTGAGTACTTAAATTGTTGGACCAATAAAAATTTAGGTGGTTCTGCCACCTCGAAGTGTACATGATCTAATAAGGGTAGTTATTTCTACAACCATACTACGACTCATTATAACTCTCAAAATTTCCTTGCTCCCTAAAATATCTATCTTCCATCATTATTTAGCATTCAACTCTTCAGATATCCCATTCTAAGATGTCTCGATGTGTCTTTACTTTATGCCCAATTCTTTTTAATAAAAACAAAAGTTAGTAGAAAAGCCTTAGACTAAAGAACTAAATTGCCTTCCCCGACAATGATGCCAAAAACTTGTTCGCTCAAGGTTACACATGCTAAGTTTTACTAACTATAACCTTGGTAATTACCGCAAGTGTATGGGTTGTTCGCGTAGTACCTAAGGTGTTTATCCTACAAGGAAGGGAACTAGTCCTAAAATCTAAAGGCAGCTAAGTTCGCAATTAACCTAATTAAACAACTAATGCAGAATTTAAATCAATCAATAATCAATATGACAAATTAAAGTTCTAGAGAGTAAACAAAATTGCAAAATCACAGCCCAACCCAAAATCGACCTAGAAATTACCAAAGGATAGAAAGGGGATTTTAATCTGAAACTAAGAAAACCTAATTAATTATGCAATTATTGAATTAACGAATCTAAGCGGTCCTAGGGTGAATTACTCTCTCTCGATTTATAATTCTTAACCCTAATTAGTAATCCCTAATTCAAATTATGGGAATTGTGATCTCTCAGTTTGCAATTGGACCAAAACTTAAATTAGTTCTGAAATTGCCTATTAACTTATCTATGCTCGATCTTTCATTACACGACTCTACTGGTTTGACTCAATTCTTTACCTATCGATTCATCTAACTCTCATTAGCCCAAATTGATGATTTTTACTAGGCTCACCATCTCAATTTGTTGCCGAATCATTAGGAATAAAATTGAAATCACAATCAACTTAATAAGAAAACACAATCGAATAAATTTTATTAATCTCAAGAGTCAAAATCTGAAAGTGAGTATAAACATAAACTCAACATTCACACAATGAATCTCAACACCTATTTCAATTCTATACATAAATAAAACTGAAATAAATGGAAATACTATCGGGAACAGAATCTTGAAGCAACGACGGCGGGAAACCACTTGCTCCAGGAAGTACTTCATGTTTAGCACGTCTCCGTGTTTTCCTTCATCTCCTTTCTCAATCTCTTGATCTCTCTCTAGGTCTCTCTCGGATTTGACAAAATTTTGCTCTTTTGACATGACTCTCTTCACTCTCTAATGACCGCCAGCAGCTGTCTTGTAGTGTGCTATTTATTCTGTAGTATCCCTAGGTCAAACTTGGGGTCGAAATGGTTCGAAAATTCACTCAAATTTTGAGTTTTTGTGTCAGCTCGACCCCGAGCACAATCAACTGGTGATTTATCCTTCTATCACGATCGTGGCTTGAAGTGCACGATCGTGGCCTGACTTCACAATCTCCATCACAATCGTGGCCCCTGGTGCACGATCATGGCCTGGCTACTTCTGACTCTTCCTTCTCTCTCACGATCTTGGCCACT
Source organism: Erythroxylum alaternifolium (assembly GCA_027478495.1). Classification (NCBI taxonomy): domain Eukaryota; kingdom Viridiplantae; phylum Streptophyta; class Magnoliopsida; order Malpighiales; family Erythroxylaceae; genus Erythroxylum; species Erythroxylum alaternifolium. The sequence continues at coordinate 2,336 of JANIIA010001617.1, read as the reverse complement.
GTGCACAATTGTGGCCTATGTCTTTTAACCCGAAACTATTCAAATCTTCATTGTTCTATCCCGTTTACCCTGCAACACTAACATACACATCAAAGTACCTAAAAAATATGGCAGTCAAGCTCAAAGATTCATACTAACCCTATAAAAGACACATAAACATACAAACTAACATATTTAACACACAAACACACACTTAACTCTCAATTTAACACTAAATACTTATCAGGTTACACCCTAAAACATTATGCAAAACGCAACTATCATATCCATTATGCTGCTATTGGTCTTCTTTATTATAGTTGATAATGAGAATTATTTAAGTTGTATACTTTTTCCCTGATAATAGTGTACCCAACTACTTTTTTATACTTTTTAGCTTAAATCATAATAGAGAATATGGAATCATCCTCTACCCGTAGTAAGTCCAATCCAGCATGGAATTATTTTTCTTCTTCTCAAGCATCTGATGGGAATATCCAATATAACTGTATGTTTTATGGTAGAATATTTAAAGGGGGATTTTAGAATGAAAGAATATCTTGCTGGTGTTAAGGGTAATATTGCTTCTTACAAAAAAGTGCCACTTGATGTATGTGATATGATTGGAAAATATTTGCAGCAATAAGTAAAAAAAAGGCTCATGATATATCTTTTAAAGATGATGAAACATCATAAGTATTATATAAAGGAAAAAGAAAAGCTACTATTGACATAGATTCTTATTTTTCTCCAAGAACTACTCACAGTTCTCAACCTAGTCTAAAAAATTTTATGGTTGATAAGGATGTATTTTGCGATATAAAAGAGCATCAACTAGATGGTTATATCATTCATATATTCCTTTAAATGATTTAAATTTACCATATTTTCAAGAAGCAATTAATGTTACAACATTAATAGGTCTAGGATTTAAGGTACCATCTTATAATGAGTTACGTGTGCCTTTGCTTCAAGATTTAAAAAAGAAATGTCAGTTAATTATAGATACATATAAATCTAGTTAGGAATCAACAGGATGCATTATTATGGCAGATGGGTGGACTGATCAAAGACAAAGAACCTTGATTAATTTCTTGGTTTATTGTAATATTGGAACAACTTTTATCAAGTCTGTTGATGCTTGTGACGTGGTAAAAAGTTCTAATGCTTTCTTTGAATTATTCTCTGAAATTGTTGAGTGGGTTGGACCAAAAAATGTTGTGCATTTTGTTACAGATAATGTAACTAATTATATATCAGCTGGGTACTTATTACAATCAAGTATAGGTATATTTATTGATCTCCATACAATGCTCATTGTATAAATCTTATTTTAAAAGATATTGGTGGTATGGATCATATTTGTAGTCTTGCTTCATGCGCATCTAAGATCATAATTTTTGTGTATAATCATGTCACATTTTTGTCTTTATTAAGAAAGCAAGAAGATTAAGTTGAGATCGTGCATCCCACTGCTACCAGGTTTGCAACTACATTTATTGCTTTGAAAAATATTTATAAACATAAGCAATTACTTCAAAATTTAGTAACAAGTAAACACATTTCGAGTCATAAATTATCAAATGGTGAAAAAGGAAAAGAAGTTTGTGCTATTATTCTAAATAATAAAATTTAGGATATTTGTTTGATTATTGTGAAGATTTTGGCTCCTTTTATAAGGCTGTTGAGGATTATTGAATTAGATGAAAAGCCATCTTTAGGGTATATATATGATGGTGTGTATAGAGCTTATAAAATAATTATAAATCTTTTTAAAGGGAAGGAGAAATTGTACAAGCTTTATATAGATATTATTGATCAACGATGGGATAAGCATCTTACTTAAAAGATCCACTTAGCAGCTTATTTTCTCAATCCTTATTGTTTATATAGTGGAGAAGCTCGTACAATTAATATTATGGGTGATTTGTTTGATGTAATTGAATGCAAAGGTATTTTCTCTATTGAAAAGCAATCACAATCAATAAATGAAATTAAATTGTATCGTGAAGGTTTAGAAAGTTTTGTTAGATCATCAACAAAGAGAGAACTTATAATGAAAAAAATGCATCCAGGTAAGTTTTATAATTTTAATTCATTATTTACTTATTAATAATATATATTTTAATCATAACTATTAATTTAAAATATAGATGAGTGGTGGAGATTAATCGATAGCAGTGCTCCAACATTAAGAAAACTCGCTATTGGGTTACTAAGCCAAACAACTTCTACATCAGGTTGTGAACGTAATTGGAGTGTTTTTGAACGTATTCATATAAAGAAACGAAATCGTTTGGAACATCAAAGACTTAATGACCTTGTTTACGTTACTTATAATCTGCGAATGAAGAACA
>JANIIA010001586.1:0-14426 GCA_027478495.1 Erythroxylum alaternifolium | reverse complement strand
GCATGAGCATTCTTAATTGTTTTGTATTATGCTACTGAAATGGTTTTTGATATGTAATATGAAGTTATGTACAATCTTTGCTTTGTATGTATGGTTTTGATTGTTAGAATCGGGTCTTTTGAAATGCATAGAAGTTATATATATTGACAGTAGAGAGAAAAGAGGAAAATAGGGATAAAAATGTATTCTGAAACTTCAATGAATAAACTGTATTGATCTAGGCAAATTTTGACAAAATTGTCTTCATGAAAGTTGTAGATCTTTCTCTTAGATTTCCAACGACATAAAGTTTACAATTTTTAGACTTTAGAGTAGAAAGTTGTGACAAATTGAAGTAGGAGTGTGCAGTCGGAATGTCGCGATCGTGCATAAGCACAATTGCGACGAACCTAAATTTTTATGAAAGTCACAATTGTGCCTTTTCACCAAAAGTCCCAATCATGTATAAGCACAATCACGACACACCCTCTCACAGCCGTGAGTCTTGTTCTCACACTCGTAACTTTTGCACTCTTTTTTTATTTAGTTAATTTTCTATTTAATTGTTTTTACTCCCACCAAGAAATTAATTCTCTTTATTTTGATGTTAGTTATATATATATATATATATATATATATATACTTTTTTTAAAAGACCCCCAATCTTGACGTCTTGTCATCACGAAATAAAGACTGAGACCTGGGGCCAACATCTTTGGTATCAGAGCCTAAGGTTTCTAAGGATTCCTAGGCTTAGAATGTGTTATACTATGAAATATATGACATGTGATAAAGTGTTTGTATTGCTAAATTACTTGTTTGCATTGTTGAGTTTATTGATTGCATTAAGTGACATATTTCATGCATATGTGTAGGAAATAAGATTTAAAATGAAAGTAAGATAAATGATAATATCTTATTGAAGGAGTAAAATGCCACCTCGTAGAAGAACACGAGGAGTTTTGCAAAGATTTGCTGCACTTGAGTCTCCACTGAGAGAGGAGGGTATTGACGAGTCCAAAGCCCCAGTGATTGCTGAGGCGACTGTAGGACAGGATAGCGAGCCATTTCAACCACAAATGCCTGAGTCATCTCTTCCTAAAAAACAAATGCCTAATCTGTTTGATCCTAGAATGCTCCAAGCCTTTGATCAGGCTTTTGTTCAGGCTATGGGCCAGATGTCATCAACTTCCACCTCAGCCCCAGCTAAGAAAAGAAAACAGTTTGATAAGCTGAGGAAGTATGACGTAGTGGATTTCTATGGAATAATCGATCCAGAGGAATCTAAGACTTGGTTGAGGAAGACCAAAAGAATATTGGAACATATGGATTTTGAGGATGAGGAAAAGATCGTGTATGTTGCAAGCTTGCTATAGGGAGATGCCCTACATTGGTGGAAAAGTATACAAGGGAGCCAGTTAAAACTACCAGTGTTAACCTGGAAAGATTTCCAAGCTGCCTATAAGAAGAAATATCTGTCTGAGGTGTATATCTAGCAGGAGCAAAGGGAGTTTCTAAGTCTCACCCAGAGGGAGATGACAGTGAGTGAATATGAGAGCAGATTTACACAGTTGTCTCGATATGCAGCTGAGTTGATGATGAGCGAGGTGGCTAAGTGTCGAAGGTTTCAATCGGGATTGCATTTGTCCATCTGGCATAAAATTTTTAAGACCTTCAACAATTGGTAGAAGCTACATCAAGGGTGGAGAATATAAAAAACATAAAGAGTTTAGTGAATAGAAAGAGGAAAGAAAATTGGAATAGATGGATTGTGAGGATGAGGAAAAAATTGTGTATGCTGTAAGCTTGCTATAGGGAGATGCCCTACATTGGTGGGAAAGTATACCAGGGACCAATATTAACTTGGAAAGATTTCCAAGCTGCTTATAAGAAGAAATATCTATCTGAGGTGTATATCCAGTAGGAGCAGAGGGAGTTTTTGAGTCTCACCCAGAGAGAGATGATAGTGAGTGAATATGAGCACAGATTTACACAGTTGTCTCGATATGCAGCTGAGCTGATGATGAGTGAGGTGACTAAGTGTCGAAGGCTTAAAGCAGGATTGCATTTGTCCATAAGAGAAAAAGTGGTGGCATAAAATTTTTGTGATCTTTAACAATTGGTAGGAGCTGCATTAGGGGTGGAGAATATAAAAAAACATAAAGAGTGCAGTGAACAGAAAGAGAAAAGGAAGAGAACAACTCAGAAGAGGAGGTATTAGCAGTCCTTTTATGCTAAAAAGGAGTACTAGGACCTTCCCCACACAGTCTGATGTTAGGAGCAGTGGTGCAAGCAGGCCTAAAATAACGAGAACTACTTCCCTTCAAGCCTCGATTGTTGGAGGCAGGGGAAGAGGAGAGGGGGAAACGCAATCTTTTTCCAAATGTGATCATTATGGCAAATTCCATAAAGGGTAGTGCTATAAATTGTCTGGTGCTTGTTTTAAGTGTGGAGAAAAAGGGCATATGGCTAAGAAGTGTCCACAATATGCAAGATGAGAGGGACCTCAGATGCAAGCTTCAAAAAGGATTGAGACTGTGGGTGTTGAGTCTACAACTGAAGTGGATAGTTCCAGTGCAGCCAAGAAAGTAAATCCTCCAGGAAGATCGAGAGGACAAGCACTAGCTAGAGTATTCGCAATGACTAAGAGGGAAGCAGAAACAGCTCCAGAAGTTATTACTGGTATGGTTAAATTGTTTCATAATGACATTATTGTTTTGATTGATTCAGGGTTTACCTACTCATTTATTTCAACAAGTATGATTTTGCATGATAGAAATTTGAGTTTACTAGATAGTCCTTTGATGGATAGTACCCCGATTGGCCAATATGTCATTATTAGTCATGTTTATCGAGAGTGTGAAATATGTATTGTTTGGGTGAAATTAGTGGTGGCTTTAATGTCATTGGAGATCAAAGGATTTGCATAGACAGCTTAGCAAAACATAGTACCAATTTGAATTGTAAACAAAAAAAGGTAGAGTTTGCGCTAGACAAAGGTGAAAAAGTGGTGTTTGGGGAACCAAGAAAGCAAGCCCGTTTAGAATTATTTCAGCTCTAACAGTAGAGAAGATGATGAGGAAAGGATGTGAAGCATTCTTGGTATATGTTGTAGACACGAAGGTAGATGAAGAAAAATTAGAAAACATTCCTATAGTTAAGTAATTTCTAGATGTCTTCCCAGAGGAACTACCACCACCAAGAGAGATTGAGTTCATCATAGAGCTTCTTCCAGGCATGACACCAATATCAATTCCACCCTATAGAATGGCTCTGGCAGAATTGAAAGAGCTTAAAGAGCAGTTAGAAGAGGTACTGGAAAAAGGTTTTATTAGGCCTAGCTCTTCGCCTTGGGAAGCTTCAGTTCTTTTTGTGAAAAAGAAAGATTGATCCTTGAGGATGTGTGATTCGACCTATTCATTAAGCTCTTAGAGGTCGAATCAAAGTATTCCAAGAATTGCACTATAGAGTGTAACCTCGGGCCGTTCACTTAATCAGAACCTAAAATGATTGAACCTAAGTTAACCTACATGTCATGCTATGCAAACTAATTCGGAGAAAAGTTTTTTTTAAAAAAAATTTTGAACTCATTAATAGAACTAATTTGAATGTAAAACAAATGTTTTTGGATTTTAGGGGTAAAGAAAACTGAAGGATGAAAAACACAAAAGACTAAATAGTGATAAAGTCCCCTTGAATGAGTTTTCGCCATCATAGTTCGAAATTGATTTAAGTGAGAGTAGAAGTCACTAAGCTTCAAAATGGTAAACCTTGAAAGGCTCTTCAAGTCCAGGATCTTAATCAATAAGACTCCATTTTTTAAAAAAATTCCATTAAGTGCTCTTAGTATGTGTAATAGGATTAGCCAATGCAATGGGTCAAATGGAATCTAAAATCATCTCAACATCAAACGTAATTATGCAAGATAAGAGAGAATCAAGAAGATTTCAAATAGACATATATGAAACTTCATACATTTAAGCTCAGAGTTTTACATAAACCAATCCATCCTACACATAATGAATATCCAACATTTGATTAAAACCATAATCAAATATCTCAACTACAAATCATAAATCCTAGACCTAGGATGTTATAAATTCATAGCTGAACCATGGATTAAACTACTCCCTTTTTTCAGCCCATTGAACTCCAGCCATTACTGCACCTTCAAGAGGAAAAGAAATGCCTAGCCACTCATTACACTCAGAAAGTTCACAACTTGGAATGAATCTAAATCACCCATGGTAGAGGTTTTACAGTGGAAAGAAAAATATAAAAGAGGTTAAAGCTTTTTTTTCAGAGAGTAGAAATGAAGGAAAGTCAATGATAATGTGTCTCTACTGCCTCCCCCTTACTTATCCCGAAATAGGGTTTTTTAAGTGGTATTCGGGTCAGGTCATATGCATGGGTAAGTGAGATTTCCAAAAATGACTCGAGTTTCAAGTTGTTGCTTCAAAGTTTTCGTCGCAGCGAAGTGATGAGTTCACCACGGCCAAATTTTCCCAAAATGTATGGGCTGTTGATTCACATGTTTTGCCGTGGCAAAGTGATGAGTTTGTTGCGGTTAACTTGCCCCGAAAGGTCTTCTTCCTTGATCTTATGGCTCAGCAATTTCTTGGTCCTTACTCTTGGCTCCACTTCTTGAGTGTCCTGTAATAAAAAGCAATAGTTTCCAATATCAATTGTCCTATAAACCAAGTGAGTGCAATTACTAACTAATTATGGCAAATTTACCCTCAAACTATACTAATTCAAAACAAGCACTCTTGAACTAAACTAAGCATAATATCCAACAAAAAGAGCTAAAAAGTACAACAAAACTATAAAAATATCACTAAATAATATAAAAGACTTGGGTTCAATCAGCATCACATTGAAATGCATGATCAAATAAAGGAGTTGTGACCAAAGCGACCAACGTGAAAAAGAGATTTAAGCTCAGAATTATGCGCAAAGAGCCACAGGCTCAGCTATTAATGAGTTTAGTATCCACAACAGATACGAGACAGTAAATAAAATGAGCCCGATATCTACAAAAGATACAAGATAGTAAATAGGCGCTCGGTCACAACAAAGCAAAATAAAATGGATTCATATGTGCATTTGTATATACATCCTTATATATATATATCAATTGAAATGAATTATTGAATTGTTTAAAATACAGTTGAAAAGTAAATGAGGATATGTTGTTATATGAAATGTTAGTTTAACTGATATACTTATGAAAGTATGGTAAACTTGATGTACTTAATAAGGTATGATAAAATGTGATGTGATATTCAATACTAGATGATATGTAATACTTGTTGAATTGGAATATGACTTGTCTTTATGTATTTGACTTGAGAGAATACATCAATGATGGTTCATTCACTGAGTTCGTAAACTCATCAAAATTGCAATGTTGACTTTCAGGTTCAGAGGAGATCTAGTTAGACCAATTGGAATATAGCTACTGCAGTTGGACATGAGTTAGTGGTCGGGATCAGTTGTACCTGCAAATGTCTCTAGTCCTTATGCATAAGGAATAGAATTCCTCAACTATTGTCAAATGTATATATGAACTTTGAAATGTAATTGCAATTTTGATTTAATATGATTGTGAATGAAATGATTCAAAATGAATGTTTGAAATGGTTTTGATTTGTGATGCCTTAAAATATGGTAATGTGATCGTCTTAACGTGCCATCTGCGTGGAGTATATTCTCAAATAATCTTCAATACGTTTGGGCATATGCTCAATGAGAGTGGTATGGTAAAATAAGTGAAGGTGAGTACATATTTGTAGGTTGGTTATAATTTTGGGATGATATTTTGTATACTATCATTGAAATTCCTATGTTTATATAGTTTCTTTTAATTTTCATAAGAGAAAAAACATCAAAAAAAGAAAAGCAAAATAAAAGAAGAAGAAAGAAAGAAAGAAAAACAAAAAATGTTTAAATAAACGTAGCGAGGAGGAGGTGCATATGTGTTGAAAAACTATTTATGATTAGTCTTTCCTCTTAAAGTTGTATTGAATAGGTTATTTAAGTACGTTGAATATAAGGTAGATGTTGCTTTCAATGGCCACTCCCTATAGTTACCAAATCTTATTTATGATCAATTTTTATGAGTGATATATAATTCATGTGGTTTCTGTGTGAGATCTTGAGTTTGAGTGGTGAAACGTCATTTTTGCATTCATCATAGTTGATGTACACAATTGTGAGGGAATGTTAGTTTTTGCACTTAATAGTATGTTAATTGTTACTTTTATTTCACTAGCTTTAATGACTTTCATGCTACTTTACCCCAATACATCTCACCTTACCTTTACCCACATTATAACTTTGAAAAGTCTTTTCATGATTTTGTATGTAAACCCTAATAATGGAGAAATGAAATGATATACAAAGTTGTGAAATGTTATGATTATGAATGGTGATGAGTGTACCTACGAATGTATCTTGTTTAAACACATTTTCTAAGTCAACCATTAGATTGCTTAGTTTTTAAAGGTATTGAATATTGATTGATCATGAGCAAAAGCTTGGAATGTTAAGTTCTTGGTATGATTTTTTAAAGTCATTCCTCTTTGTTTATGATTATGTATTCTTGGAACATAAGGGAATTAAGTAAAAAAAATTTTAGTCTATAAGCTTAATTTTGATGTCTTGCCCGAGAACAGCCAAAAGCTAAGTGTGGGGGAAATTGACGTGTGCTTAATTGATGATGAATTTAATAAATAACACTTAGATAATATTGCTACGAAAGTGCTTAAGATACTCACTTTGACTTATATGTAGTTTTAGGCACAATTCAGAAGCTAAAGAGCTAAAATTAGTTGAAAGCTCTATATTTGGGCCATTTTTTGAAGAATCATATCCACTTGTCTTCATGGAAAAAGAATGGGGACGATTAGATCAAATAAAGACAAGAAGAAGACAAGAAAATGAAAACATAAAGAAGAAGAACATATTGCTCATGACCAAAGCTGGAAAAAATGCACAACCATAAGCGGTCACTCACAGCTGTGCATGGATTTGCATGGCCACCACTTGTCCATTTAACAATAACCTGGTATTTTATTATAAGAGAGATGTGAAGATAACAATTCAAGGAAATAGGTTTAATTAGGTGTACGCCGAGATTGAACCAAAGAATTAGGTCCCTAACGAATCTACCATTTTCATCATTTTCCGCATGTTTTCTTTACTTCATTTTTGTTAGCTTAGCTTCATTTTTATTTTCTTATTTCAAGAACAAACAAACCCCTAAAACCCTAAACACTAATTATTTTCCTAATAAAGCCTAACGATTATACAAAATAAACTAGACTACTACTATAGCAATGGTGAGTCTAAGTCGATCCTACAGAGAGTGTTCGAGTAGGCTTTATTATGAAAATAATTGGTGTTTAGGGTTTTAGGGGTTTTGTTTTTTCTTGAAATAAGAAAGTAAAAATGAAGCTAAGCTAACCAAAAAAAAGTAAAGAAAACGTGTGAAAAATGATGAAAATGGAGGATTTGTTAGGGACTCAGTTCTTTGATTCAATTTCGGCCTACACCTAATTAAAAATAATTCATTGAATTGTTGTCTTCACCTCTCTCTTTAAACTATTTGTCTTAGATTAACAACAAGCTCTACTAATCTTAGTTTTTCCTTAAGTCATAGTTAATTAGGAAGAGTTTGTTAATTAACCCTAGCTATCGGATAACTAGGAGAAGCTCTCTAGATTTAATCGGACAACTACCTTATGAATGAGAAAAACAGACCATTCTAAGAAATAATCACACAATCTTGAATTATTTAACCTAGGTTATGTTATCCCTAATGATTATGAACCATTAGTTGCTACAAATGAATTTCAATATAACAATTACGGATTACATTGAATATTTTAGCAATGAGTTTGTAATAAAATGATCCAATGAACGTATTAAAACCATTTTTTCACAATACCTAAATCCATACATATCGGGTAATGTAATCAATTTCTAAAAAGAGAAGGAAAATAACAAATATGATGAAAGAATGCTTAACCAAGTCATCAACATCGATATCCCTGTTGAACTAGCGTTGAAAAGCTACCCAAACTTCACATAAGCTGGAATGTTCCTGATCACAATATTAACTTTAGAAATATGTTGTATACATAAGAGAAATGCTAATCTTGTTTCGAGTCCTCAAGGCAGTTTAGATATGGAATTGGTGGTCTATAAGGAATAGTCTCCTTATGTAGTCTTGGTCCTTCCTTTCCTTTGGTTGTATGCCTATATTTTTCACCTTTCTGAACGTGAGTTGAAGAGTCGGGCCTATTGCTTACCTCATTCTGCTCATCTTTTTCCTCGATGAGGCTCTCCTCTTCTTGATTACCAATATGAAAAAAAGTTAGAAGGAATCTTAACACAATTATCAATCTTTTACCACTTCTTAGAATAGTAACTACCTTAGATTGTTCAAGTTAACTAGTAAACCTTCCCTTTTAATTGCTCTAAATTTAAGTAGCGAGTTGCCCTACTTGAGTATTAATCATCTTTACAGAAGCTTCCAAGGAGTCGAATCTCTTATTGTTCATTTCTTTCTTCTGAGTAGTTACTTGAATAAATGTATTCAGACTTTCCTTTAAAGAAGGCTTCTTTGGTAGGTTATCATGTGAGGATTGCCCTTGGAACTAGTTTTTCCTCTGAAACTTTTGATATTATGGTCAGGGATGCATTGGTGGATTGCTAGTCTTCGAAGTAACATTAGGGTGGTTTCTTTAACCAGGACTATAGGTGTTCGAATATGGATCATTTTGCACCCTCGGTTGAAAACCATTAGATGAGTTCGCTTGTTCTTCCTTACCTGCAAAAGATTCAAAAGAATATGAACTTAGCTCCATGACCAAAAGTTCTATATATACCTTACACCTTTTGATTTGGATCATTTTGGGGTAGTCTTATAGTTAACATTTTCACATGCTTTGTTAACTCAGCTAATTAGCCATTTATTAATTCGAGCTCACTTCATGAACTCCGACTATTCTCCCCCATGCTCTTTTGTTGAGAATTGGCCCCAACATTTTAAAGATTTCGTATGTCTCCTTGGTAGTTTTCTCGTCCACAGCTCCTCCTATTACATTATCCACTATGTACTGACACTATTATATTAATCCATCATAAAAGAATTGGTTCTCCATGTGGAGTAGAAAATGATGTTGTGGGCACTATATTAGCAAGAGTTTAAAGCATTCCTATGTCTCATAGAATGGATATCCCTCCATTTGAGTGAAAGTAGCTATTTTTGTACGCGATGCAAACTTTGGCTCTAGCTTTCTCAAAATCGAAAGGATAGGAATAGAATTTTCTCTTGAATTTGTTGTAGAGCTCCTCCCATGTAGTCAATGAATCGGATGGAAGGGTCATCAACCATACCTTGTCCCAATCTTTCAACGTGTATAAAAAGCATCTCATTCTGATTTAATCTTCATTTAAGTTGTCCAAAGGAAATGTCTAAAGAGTGGTATAGAATTCTCGAATGAAGTTTAAAGGGGTCTTCATTGGGAACCCCATAGAACGATTGCAATATGTTGTAATGGATGCTCTTTAATTCATAGTTTCTTGATGCCCCTCCAAAGCGTATGCACGAAGAGGCAATACCAATCACTGGTTTGGTGTAATCCTTCATTACTAGCTGCCTTTCACCCATCTCTTGATCTTCAAGCTTGGGTGCTTCGAGCATATTATCCAATTCATGTTATCAATAAAAGGAAGGAGTCGACTTTCCAAAGTCCTCCTTCCTTGCATAAACCAAATAAGGACAACACTAGATTAATAACAAAAATTGCTAGAACAAATTAATGAAATAACACCACAAAAATGTATGCACGAAAAGACAAAATGATCAAAATTAATTTAAATCTAATCACTAAACACCTCTATATCAATGGCACCAAAAACTTGTTATGCCACAATAAGTTCTGGAAACCTCGACTATCCTACCCGCAAGTATGCGAGGAAATTGTAGTCAAATTCTCAGGATCGTCTCTCACGGAGGTGAAATTAGTTCACTCAAATTAACTTTGAATAAAAATAAAAAAATGTAATCTTAAGCATTCTATCCTGATTTGTTGAGTAAAAGGTTTTTTTAAAAATTAAGCAATTACATGGTAAACTGATTTAACTAGAAGTAAAGAACAATTTCATCAATCAATTTGGTGAACTCTTGAGAAATCAACTTTACTAATTTAGTCTCCTTTATATGACTAAGGAAAATTGATTGAATAATTGTCTTGCTAAAATTACTAATTGGGTTTTTAAATCAATTCAAATAATAAACTAAATCTAACTTTCGTATTCGAAAAGTTTATCATCCAAATCAATTATGTAAACCTAACTAATAATTACCCACTTAAGTTAATATATGTCTAATTCATAACTTAAACGTCTATAGTTTCTTGTTCTAATATTATTTAATATAAGTTGGACAAACTATTACATCCAATAAGTTTAGAAATCACAGAGAATATTAAAACAATAAAATGATAACTCAATCATGCATAGTCGACTAAATTAGTTTCATTAATTCTTAAGAACAAGCAATCAATTTATAATGAAAAGAAAAGTTCATCACCCTCATAGGCTTCAATCCCATGTTCAACAGTAAACAAAGAAATATCAAAGCAATAACAAAGGAAATAAGCAGAAGATGGAATATCAAGTAGTTAGGGTAAACAAGTTCAACCAAATAGAAGATAAAATGGGTCCAATAGCAGTAGCAGAAGATAAAATAAGAATGAACAAACAAAGCAGTGAATCTCCTGCCAAGCTCAAACTAAATCTATTGTCACCTACATGCTTGACACATGTGATATTAATTTCAGTGAAGAGAATGTGCACGGGCGTGACAAGTTTGTCTCCCCTATAAGAGCTATTGTCACACCCATGACGATGATTGTCATGGGCATGAGCCATTGTCCAATGGCAAGGTTACTAACTTGTCATGGTTCTTTCCTGCATATTTATCTTGTTTTTTATGTAACCTTCAAAAAATCCTCCAAAATCCTCAATTCATTCAAATTTGGATTAAAACGTAAGAATTTGTAACCAAAATCTAAAATAAAAAGGCATGCAAAATTAATACGAATGAGTCACAACAATGATAGGATTAAATTATACAAAAAAAATTATGTACAGAAAAGTTAATCAAAACCACTTTGACATTCCTAAATATTTGTATGGTCATGATTCGTTGCTAAATGTCAATCTTGATCTATAATTATAAATTATTTAATTACAGAACTAAATATAAATTAAAAGGAGTTTGAATTTATGTAATTCTAATTATGAATTAGAATTAGAATTTATAATCATTGCCTATATATTTGAGGACCTAATTGATCTGACATAAAGAATGAGTTGAAAAGAGCAAAAATATTTTAATAAAGTTAGATTTGATTGGAAAGTTTAAAAAACTTTATGATTAAATATAAGATATTTAATAAATAAGGATCAATATGAGATATTGGATCTTATTTGGGCACAATTTGGATTTAATTTGAGTTATTTCTAATTCTAATTAAGGTATAATTGATATTCAAATTTAATTTCAATTAAATTACTAAAATATCTAAAAGTTATTATAAATAGGCTTAATCTCTAATGGAGCTAACACTCCTTGCTTAACCCTCTCTGTAAGACTTACAAAGTTCTTTTAACCTGTTTCGTGGATACCATTAGAGGATGGACTCTTGTGCAGCTACAGTGGTTGATCAAGGAAATGATAAAGCTACAAAATAAGGTACAAATTAAGATTCATGCTTTATTATGATTTATATGTTAATCATTTTATAAAATTAAAGTGATCTTGATTTTTGAGAAATCAAAATATGAAAAAGTTTTGTTACTATTATGTTACTTTAGGGATCAGATCCCATTCTAATTTCCTAATGGTGGCATCAGAGATGATTTTAATTCTATAACTTGAATAAATTGTTTGATTGTTATTGATCTTGAATTTTGGAATTGAAAATAAAGTCCTAAAAATCATATTTAGATTAAATTTGAATATTATTAGTATGAAAAGTTCATATTAATTTTAGACACTTATAATTTTAGAAATTCATGAAATTTAATGTGAATACGTTTATATAACTTGGAAATTTTCATTAAGCTTTGCAAGACCCAAAATTTAGAAATAGAAAATAGTGAGACTCATCTTACACCTGAAAAACCAATTCACTTGAAATAAATAGAGTGTCTTCTATGAAGCATACAGTAGTGCTTGAGAACTATAAAATCTTCCTAAGTTATAGGTATTCTAGTTAATTTTTGGCCTCTATTGGGTGGTTGGATTTTTAGTTGCCTGTGTTAATTTTGAGAATGACTTGATTTTTTGGTTTTTGGTTGTATGAAATTGGAATAAGCTATTATGACTGTAAGGTTCTCTCTACGGTTTCATCTGGAGTAAATTGATAGTGCACTGTTAATGAGTCATCCTCTATCGCCAATGGAGAGACTGCCACTGTTCTAGGGAAACAATCACCCACAATCGTGCTAAAACACAATTGTGCTAGCTCATGATCCTGCACATCTGTTATTTAAAAGGGCCAGTGCATGATCGTGCTAAAACACAATCATGTCCTCCTGTCTTTGAAGGGCCAGTGAATGTTCGAGCTAGTGCACAATCATCCACTCCTGAGATTTAAGGGCTTTGTCATGATCATGCACCCCTAATAAGCACTCAAACTTATAAACGTCATATCTCTCAATTTTGATGTGAAAAAATTACAAACTTTATATCGTTGGAAAGCTAAAAGAATAAACTACAACTTTTATGAAGACAACTTTGTCTAATTCTTCCTAAACTAATATAGTTTATTCGTAGAAGTCAAAATACAATTTATATCCCCACTTTTCTCTACTAGCTATATGAGCTTCTATGCGTTTTCCAAAAGACCCGAATCAAACAATCACTAAACGTACATACATAACTCATAACATAATAAACTCCCAAAACTATTCAAGGCCATCTAACAACTCACAATTCCAATTCCAGCCATAATAACAACACAACATAAAAGATAATTTTGAACATGTACAAAAGAGAAATTCTTCAACTATTACGATCATTTCTCAAACAAAATAGAGTTTGTACATATCAAGGGTCGCCATAGTAGAAAAATCCAAAAAATACAACATGAATGCTCATGCTTGATATGCTTGTAAAACTACCAAAAATAGTCGAACTACTTTAGTTACAAAAGATAACTATCTTAGAGTTTGCTAAAGCTTTGCAAGGATCAATTATCTACTTGTTCTGCACCTAAGGAGTGGAAAAATAATAGAGTAAGCTGTGAAGCTCAGTGGCTAATAAGCTTATAGCCATTAGTGACGAGCCTCTCACAATCAAGCATACATATAAATATACATATATCATTTTAATCTAACAATTAAAATATCCACAGTTCTAGCTCAAAGAATTCATAGTCACAAAAATTATCACATAAATCATATCATATATATTCAACCATCAAAGCATAGCATTCAAATATTTATCATGCTTAACAAATCATCATAAAATGGAAAACATAATGGCTTGAGAGAATCCCATGGAACAAAATTGAGAAACCAAATTTTATACCATGAACAAAATGAGTCCGATTCTTAGGAGCTCATATGCCACAAGCGAGCAGCCGAGAGAAGGCTTTAAGTCAACGTGCACATGACGAATGAAATGGTATCTCTCTTACCCACACAAGAAAATTTCGATGCTCAACCTATTTCATCACATATTCATACTTTCATGCTTCTTATACTTTTTTCTTCTTTTCATTTATACAAAATGCAGTAAAGTCTTTCAAGACATAACAAGATAACAAATCACAGTTCATTTTTCAACAATCATAATAATTCAAAGTCAAACAATTTAAGCATGTAAGCAGATAAGAATTTAGCCCATCATCACAATAACTGTAAACATATTACCCACCTAATTTATAATAGGTCCAAACTTAAGTTCCCCTTTCCTCTTACTCTTTCCTTAGATTTTCTTAGTTTCCTTCAAACAAACAAACCTTCATTCAAACTGATATACAAATAGAAAACCCATAAAGTTTCAATATCTAAAAATGAACTTATACTTAATCTACTTATGGTTTATCTAAGCTAAAATAACTAAGATCTAGTTGAAAATCTATGAAAATCAAGAATAGGTTTCTTGGATCTCTCATTTCTCCCTTTATTTTCAGCACATAAAACTTATTCTCACTAGTTTCTTCTTCTACCAAAGCAAAAAGAAAAGATAGAGGATACCTAAAAGCTCAACCGAATCGTTTCCTTCTTCTTCTTTCTCCTTTTTCTTTCCTTCTTCTTCTTTTTTTTGGTTAGTTTTTCTCTATCTTTTCTTTTTCTAGTTCATTCTAGGATTTTCTTTCTTTTTCTTTCTTACTTATAAACGACTCTCTTCATCTTTCTCA